>JALMQS010000025.1:674625-697282 GCA_024734495.1 Forficula auricularia
GTTTGTTCCTTTATTATTAATCAGATATCACTTGCAATTTGTAGTTCATGTTGACATTAATTCAAAAATAATTCTCATTTAATAGTCGAGGAATAACCATTCTACATTGGATTTTTGACATTTCGGTTATTATTGTAACCATTGCTGAAGACATGGAGGAATCGACTTAAAATCAAAAGTAGCCATCGATTCTCACCTAATACTAGAGGAATAACGTTATTGCATTCCATTTTTGATGTTTTGACTATTAGTGGCAACCTCTACTGAAAACGTAGAAGAATCGACTTAAAATCAAAAAGACTAAATTCTTTTATGGCAAACAACTCAAGCTTGAGTTGTTTACCAAATAAAGAATTTAGTCTTTTTGATTTTAAGTCGATTCTTTCACATTTTCAGTAGAGGTTTCCATTAATAGTCAAAACATCAAAAATAGAACGCAATAAGGTTATTCCTCTAGTATTAGATAAGAATCGATCGTTATTTTTGATTTTAAGTCGATTCCTCCATGTCTTCAGCAATGGTTACCAATAATTAAATTGAAAGTTTTTGCCGAGAGTAGCAGAATTTTTATATATTGAAGGAGACAATAAAAGAGTGTGTCTTCTGCTGAATTATAAATTTTATTTATTTATAACGAGACTATAGTTTCGAGGGCTTTGCCCTCTTCATCAGTCTATTACAATGTATTCACAGGAATTAATTTATGAATGAAAGTTTTACATTTTTCATGTGTTAAGGTTATAAATTACATATAAGTGACAGAACTTATACTTGTTTTATTATTTAAAAATAATAAAACAAGTATAAGTGTCAATTCTTAACTTGCCCACTCTATGTAATTTATAACCTTAACACATGAAAAATGTAAAACTTTCATTCATAAATTAATTCCTGTGAATACATTGTAATAGATCGATGAATATAGGCAAAGCCCTCGAAACTATAGTCTCGTTATAAATAAACAAAATTTGTAATTCCAGCAGAAGACACGCTCTTTTATTGTCTCCTTCAAGTTACCAAATAATAATCGAAACGTCAAAAGCTTAATGTAGAATTGTTATTCCTCAAGTATTAAATGAGAACCAATCGCTATTTTTGATTTTTAAGTCGATTCCTCTATGTCTTCAGCAATGGTTACCAATAAAAACCGAAATGTCAAAAATTCGATATAGAGAATCAAGCTTGAGTTGTTTACCATAAAAGAATTTAGTCTTTTTGATTTTAAGTCGATTCTTTCACATTTTCAGTAGAGGTTTCCATTAATAGTCAAAACATCAAAAATAGAATGCAATAAGGTTATTCCTCTAGTATTAGATAAGAATCGATCGTTATTTTTGATTTTAAGTCGATTCCTCCATGTCTTCAGCAATGGTTACCAATAATAATCGAAACGTCAAAAACCTAATGTAGAATTGTTATTCCTCAAGTATTAAATGAGAATCAATCGCTATTTTTGATTTTAAGTCGATTCCTCTATGTCTTCAGCAATGGTTACCAATAAAAACCGAAATGTCAAAAATTCAATATAGAATGGTTATTCCTCAAGTATCAGATGAGAATAAATCGCTATTTTTGGTTTAAAGTCGATTCCTCTATGTATTCAGCGATGGTTACCAATAAAAACCGAAACGTTAAAAATCCAATATAGAATGGTTATTCCTCAAGTACTAGATGATTTTCTTATTTTTAATTGATTCATTTTACTGGCTGTAAAAAATTAAAATGATATTAATTACAGAAAGGTTAAATAAATTTACTTGCTTCCACAAATTTTAACACATCAAACCTCTGCGAAACATAAATATAAATAATATTTTCATTTATTCTGCGGGCCAGATTTAACATCGGATTAGGCCCCGCGGGCCGCGTAGTTGCCCACTCCTTATTTATAACATTATAGCTATCAAAATAAATATCGGTTTTCAAATTAACCCAAATAATTTTTTTTAACTACATCTGAAAATATTTTCATCTATTTATTTTATTATCAGTCAAATTTTTTGTTTATTAGGAAACTTCCAGAAGATTTCTTCATTTCACTGTACCTCGCGTGGTTGCTGTGTCACCACAAATGAGATTAATAGAAGATAATCCTGCTTCAATATCGCTTCTCGATATTTACAAACAAAGTTGTCAACGTCTTGGAATTGAACATGATGCACCGATAGCCCGGTATTATGAACGCCTTGCCGCTCATCAGGTAAAGCTTATTATTTATTTAAGTAAACAATTCATAAACTTATTAAGGTAGTTGTTCCGACAAATGGGTTTTCTTAGGATTTTTTTGAAATTTAGAGAGATTATTATTTAAATACTTCTCCATCGATTGGTGGCAAAACGAAATTTATGAACAATATAGTTCCGGAGATATTAAATTTCAAAAATAGAGTTTTTCAGACTCTTATACATTGCACTATACGGGATATCGGAAAATTTACATACATATTTAATTATAATTAAGAAAGCCTTCTTACCATTTTTATAAAAATTAAACCAACATTAAACAATAACCAATACATATTTTAAGAGAATTTTGATTCATAGTTACAACACAGTTTCTGAGATAATAATGAATAAATAATGAAAAATGTATAAAAAAAAATTTACACTAAAAACAATTTGGCAACACCGCATTTATTTAACCAGCGAAAGATGTATCAAGTGCGAATGCGCTAAATTTTTTCAAAATTATAATTTTCATAAGGTGTAACCTAGGCTTTGATTACATTTGTTAAAAAATAACAAAACGATTTTTATAGAAATTTTTTAACTTTTAAAATGTATTTTATCTGTCATTTTAATATAAAAATATTCAATCTCTTACAATGGTGCCAGATTTGTCAAACGAGCACGGGATTGGCTAGAATCGGTACATAAACAGCAAAAAGTTTTGGGCCTATGAATTATGAATCCTTATTGTCTGTACTATTTACTCTAGCATTAACTTTTTGCTAGTATTGTCGCGAAACAACTACCTACCTTAAATTATTCTTTTCGTGATAATTTTATCAGATTAATGAAAGTGTAACTTTAATCAAAATGATCATTTTAGTTAAGAGGAAGTCAACCAAGTCATCAAGTTCTTCGTGATATACTTAAAGAAATTCAAAATTCTATGATTCCTCGATCAATGATTCGAGAATGGGCACTACGTACTTTCAGATCAGCAACCGATTATTGGACTTTTAGAAAAATTGTATGATGAATTAAATTAAATTAATTATTAAATAACAAATTATATCAAAATATTTACTTGATTTACAGTTCACTCTACAATTGTCTTTAGCCTGCTTCGCCGAACATGTGTTGTATCTGACCAGATTGAATCCAGATATGATGTATATTCATCAAGATTCTGGATTGATTAATGTGTCTTATTTTAAATTTGATGTTGATGACATTACAGGTATGAAATTTAAATAAAATGTTTAGCAAAAAGAGATGTAGGATTTATTTTTTTAATAAAATAACAAAGATTTTCTAATTAATATATTAAATAATAATTCATATATCATAGAGAGTTGTTTGACCGCGTTTTTAAACAAGATATATATATATCGCGACTACTGCTGGCTGAGGTTTATTGAGTCAGCTAAATCTTAAATCTGGACCAAGAGAGAATGAAAAAGATAGGATCCATCTATTGCCCTCATGCGAGCTAATCGCAAAATGATGCTGGATCATACCTAGATGGATCATATCTTTTTCATTTCTCTTGGTCCAGATTTAAGATTTAGCTGACTCCAATAGCCTCAACCAGCAGTAGTCTAGCGATATATATATCTTGTTTAAAAACGCGGTCAAAAACAACTCTCTTTGATATATTAATTATTATTTAATATATTAATTAGAAAAATATTTAAAAATTCATTATTTCTTACACAGAAATATATAAATTCAGATATTATTATTACTTAATATCTGACAAAATCACCTGCATTCGATTCACGAGTGAATCAAATATAGGAAACTCATGATTAAAATAACAAAGATTTGCGACTAGCAAAATTTCCCTTATTCCTTAGATAAAAGTTCATTTTGCCGAGAGTAATAGAATTTGATTTTATTGGACAAAAATCACGAGATTTCTTTTTAGAACTTGGGCTCAATTCCCGAGTGGGTGAATACAACCCTTCTGATATGTAATTCAAATATCAACAACTCGGAATTACTAGGAGACAAACTCATGATTTTTCCAATTTTTTATTCTGTTATATTATAGAATAGAGGCATGTGTGTGTTGTGAATAGTCGCCGAAATGGCCGAGACGATTCTCCTTGCAAACTGCTACACTATTTATGCTCGAAATTTTCGATTACTCCTCCGCTAAGATTCGATTCTCTATTTCAGTGTTTCTCAACCTTTTGTAGAGCGAGGAACCATAGAGCAGTGGTTCTTATGGGTCGCGTCCCAATTTTGGGCCCCAAAGCATATTCTTTGGGTCGCGCAGTATCGTTAAACAAATATTTTACTTACTATATTTATTTTCAATAAGTTTAAAAATATATTTTAATTTATACAATACTATTAAAAATAAAAATATGAAAAACACGTACTTTTTCATTAAATTTTTCTTGGATAAAAAAGTACCCTTGTTTATCTTAATTAATAAAGTAAAGGGTGTGTCGTTTCACAGTGAATGAAATAAAACTCAAAGAGGTTTATACAAACTCAATATATTTCGGATTTACAGCTTAAAACTGTTTTAAACTGTAAACTCCTGAATAATGGACTAATAATCCGAAATATATTGAGTTTGTATAAACCTCTTTTAGTTTTATTTCATTCACTGTGAAACTACACACCCTTTACTTTATTAATTAATAGCATGTTTCACCTAAAACCTACACCACTTTCTTTAAGTAAAATTGTTTATCTTAATTAAAAAATAATATATGAGTAAAAAAATGTCATCATTGTAAAATTGAAGAAAATATCTTAAGTATGATCTATAAAAAGTAATTAAAAAAATTTGTTATTGGGTGGGGGGGGGGGTCGCGACATGAACATATTTCTCAAATTTGGTACGCGGTCTTAAAAAGGTTAAGAATCACTGCCCTAGAGCACTTATATTTATTTCTGAGAAAGCTGGCCCCTACCACTAAAATATGAGATATTTAATTTTTCGTCAAAACATCAACATCATGCTACTTTTAGACCTTCCAAATATACATATAACGGTTTATCCACATTTTAAAAATTTGCTAGTTTTTAGCGAAATTGGGTACAAAAAAACGTGCATTTTAAATTACAATACCTACTTAACATTTTTATTTTCATGAATAACATTATTATTAAATTTTTTTGGTAATGTCATTGGGATACCCATATGACCCTTTCGGATCGGACAGGTTTTTTTTTACATATTCAATGGATACTCATAAATATTAATCTCATCTATTTGAAAAGCAATATTATTTCAAACGTCATTAATAACAAAGTAATAATAAAACAATTTAAATGATGTTTTCATTTTGTTACTAATGTAACGTAATCGTTGTATTATAAGAAAGTTAAGGAACTTTAGAGCAACAATAATTGTATCACTGACACAATAATAGTGATGTTCATCGCATTCTTAAGTATCAATGGTTTTATTTTACTATAAGGTAATACTTAGACTCTAAATTTATTTATTTTCTTTACATGACAAATTTTTTGAGGGTTGATACTACTAACTACTATTTTTGTTATTCAATTTTTTCTTTTATTGATCTCTAGGCGCGGGGAACCCCAAACCTCCCTTTGTGGAACCCAGTGGTCCCGCGGAACTCAGGTTTAGAAACACTGTCTATTTCATCATTAACAGCTATTAATGGTCACAAATTGCTCAAATGAGCATTGATTTTCTCAGTTGAAGTATATTAAAAATATTTTATTTTACCCTATTGTCTATATTTTGAATCAGATATAGATTTATAGGGACACTAAGATCTTGGTGCCTTGGGTCTCTAAAACTAACCTAAGGTAAATGGCACCAGGGTGGTTGAAATTAGAGGTATATTGGTCTATATTCTCCAAAAACCGATGAATAGCGCACTGCATTGACTGAAACAGTCCTTCTCCTTAATGAAAAATAAGGCGCAATTCAAATTCTAGATCTCTTGTTGAAATTCTTTATAAATACATTCACAATCTTCTATATATAAAATAAATTATTTAATCCCTCCTAAATTTACACAAAATACGCTATTTTTCAACATTCAACAGACTTTTGCAATTAAATAAAATTCACATTGAACCAAGGAGTTAATTTCTTTGCCATAATGACTTAGCGATAGGAATTGTTTTCCGAATCCTTCAATCTGCATTTTCTTCAAAACTAACCCGACCAACACGTTGACGTTTTGATCAAGATCAATTTACTGAATATTTTTCAAATTTTATCACATCTTTTTATCATATCATATAAATATCTATAGAAGGTGTTCGGTTCCTTAATCCCATGGTCCATAACGTCCAAACGTTTCCGAGTGACTAATTGAATCAGCTCATTCGCTAATTCTTTTATCCTTATAACTTCAAGAGATTAATAACTTTTAAGGAGTTCGGTGTTGGTTCTAGGTGAAACATTTTAATATAATAATAAAACTTGAGTAAGATACGAGGTAGGTTTCACAAAAAAAGAAATAAAACAAAATTGAGTTTTGAATACGATATATCTCGGGGGTTAGCCCATCATCAGGAGTCTAAGAAAACTAAGTTGATGGGCTAACCCCGAAATATATCGAATTCAAAACTCAAATTTGTTTTATTTCTTTTTTTGTGAAATCCTACCTCGTATCTTACTCAAGTTTTATTATTATATCAAGAGATTAAATCTACCTTCCTGCTCCTAACCAATTCATACAACCTCTTTCAAATCCTGGATCCTCAAATATTTTGGATACCATTCAATCTTATATTTTACGATTACTTTCAATATATTTTAAATCTACTTAAAAACCTATAAAATTGGTTTAAAATGTGCATAATTTAAATCTAAAATTAAGCCCAATATTAAAAATTTTTTATGAGAAAAAACTACATGTACAAGTTTGATTACGTTCTGAGATTCTTGTGTTTTCGACTGGGAAGAAATATTCTATCTAAATTATTAATAAAAGACAAAGAAGAACTCTAATTGAAAAGTTTTTGTTTTGCCGAGAGTAGCAGAGTTGTTGATTCACAAAGAGAAACAAAGTGGTTGCCTCTGCTTGATTCAAATAAACATACAAACATATATATCGAAATTATATATCTGTATATATATATTATTTATTTGTTTGAGACTATAGTTTAGAAGACTTGGTCTTCATCATCAGTCTTTTTAATTGTAAATATTATTTTTCATGGCGTCAATACTGAATGGATATTGAAAATTTTCGATCTTTACTTAGCTGGGAGCCAGTTAAAATTTTATTGACTTGACCCCATGAATAATAATATTTATAATTAAAATAGACTGATGATGAAGACCAAGTCTTCGAAACTATAGTCTCAAACAAATAAATAATATATATACAGATATATAATTTCGATATATATGTTTGTATGTTTATTTGCATCAAGCAGAGGACAACCTCTTTGTTTCTTTTTGTGAAAGAAGAACTCATTGAATCAGCGTATAAATTTTGCTATTTCATTGTGTGCCGTGTTATATAAAAAGATGAGGAAGCACTGTTTTAACGAATAGCTTTTGACTTTATTATTAATTGGTCAAAATCTCATAACTTTGTAATTTATAAATTAATTCAACTTAAGATTTTTTTAAATATCTTTTTATTTTTAGGCGACTTGGACGCTAATAGACCTGTTCCTTTTCGATTAACACCAAATATTGTTGAATTTTTGACCTCAAACGGAATAAATGGACCATTAACTGCAAGTATGATTGCATCAGCTCGTTGTTTGGTACATCCAAGCTTTAAAGTACAAACAATTTTAAGGGCTATTTTACGAGACGAAATGATTGCGGGACATAAAAAAGGTAGGTTTAGATTTTTTTTCTAAACAATTATTTAAATACAATACTAGACCATACCCTTTTTTTTTTTTTTTTAATGCAATCGAATGCAAGAAGAGGTGCACCAGTAAAGGTGTAGCCCCTATGGATCTCGAAAGACCCTTGCATTACCGAAGAGAAGGGAAAGTTGATTAAGTGAGAGGGTGTAGACGTAGGTGTCTATGCACCCTGGTTTTGAAGGTTTGAAGATCATAAGTGCTGGGAAAGATAGAGGCTGGGAGAGAGTTCCAGTTCCTTGAAGTCATGGTGATATATGTATTCGCGAATGAAGTGGTCCGGCACTTTTCCAATTTGACCGCAAAAGAGTGTTGGGAGTCGGCAAAACCCTGTATGGCAAAGTAAAAATAAAGCATTCTAAAGAAAATCATCATTTTATAATTGGCTAACTCCTTACTAATAAGACTAGCCATATGCCTAAAAATGTAATTCCACGAAAATCTAATATATACATAGCTAATAAATGTATTATTAAACTTAATTAAGCTAAACTGCTCCGTCTTTTTACTTTGTCTTTTTGCGCAAACAAGAACAGGCATACAGAGCTGCGGAGTAAAAAGACTATAGTTTTTAACATTTAGGGAAAGCGGTGTTGGTTTATAGTGAAACATATTAAACACAAGAGTTTTTAAAGGGTTATAGTGGTGTTTCACAAGTAAAAATAAAAATAATTTTTTTTTTTAAATTATATTTTTGGAGTTTTATTTTAAATACTCTATACATATTTCGGGTGTTTACAAAAGACTGAAGAAATATATAAAATACTATAGTTTTTGTTGTCCACGTGCTACTTTTTTACTACGCCTTGCCCTCTCGAACCAGGTTTGCGCAGATAAAACTTAGTCTGTAAAATTCCCATAAAACATAACTAGATTATAAAAATATATATATCTTTTCACGGTCATAAGCCTTCTACCTATTTCGCCCTAATACTCTTTTTTTAATCATTTTGCAAATTTGAGTCCTTCCAAAAAAATTTATAGATACATGTCTTGAGGGGTTTATAATAAGTATAGCATAGCCGATCCCGAATTCCAGCTAAGATATGGAAAGCTTAATGCAATCCAATGCAAGAGGAAGATGCGGCCCCTATGCATCTCGAAAGATCCTTGCATGATTGAAGAGAAGAAGGAATAGATCAAGAGAAAGGGTGGAGGCATGAGCGTAGATCATAGTCAATTAACCTGAAAGCTGGTTTCTGAATTGCATCGAGAGTGGCAATAGAATGTTTGGAGGCCCCTCTCCACAAAATGGATCGAGACAGGGGCGAATTCGGGTCTTGTGGTAGCAGTGGAACCTATACGTCGCGTAGACCCGAAAACCGGCCACAAAGCATATTCTTTGGATCGCGCAGAGTCGTTAATCAAATATTTTACTTATTATTATCAGTTGAAAAATATATTTTGATTTATTCAATACTATAAATAATGAAAATATGAAAAACACTCTCTTTTTTCATTAAGTTTTCCATAGATCGAAAAGTACCTTTGGTTATCTTAATTGTTACAAAGTAATATTATATTGAAGTTAATTTCTCATTAATATATCAAAGAATAATAACACATAACGAGAATTGTTTTTGATCGCGCTTATTAAACAAGATATAAATATATCCACTAGCTTCAACCAGCAGTAGTCTCGCGATATATATCTTGTTTAAAAAGCGCGATCAAAAACAATTCTCGTTAATGTGTTAATTGTTCTTTGATATATTAAAGAGAAAATTAACTTCACTATTTCAAGTTAGAAATATATAAATTCGAATATTATTTTCACTTAATATTTGACAAAATCATCTGCATTCGATTCTCGATTGAATCAAATACAGGAAACTTATGAGTAATAGTTTTTAAGGAATTTGGTGTTGGTACTTGTTGAAACATTTTTTAAAATTATTGGATAAGAAATACTTGGTAGGTTTCACATTAAGATATAAAAATAAAACAAATTTATTTTTGGAGAATCTTTAATCTCGATATATATATTTCGGGTGACTAACCCATCTTCAGGAGCAACAGAAATAATAAGTCGAATTTGAATACAAGTCAATGGTAAAATTTATTTTTAAGATAACAAAAGGGTAAATATTTAAATTAGTGGAGGGAGAAAGGTAGAAGTTCATTTTGTTTAATTTTGAATGGCCTTCTGAGAAATGAGGATTTCTGAATTTAAATACAAGTCAATGGTAAAATTTATTTTTAAGAAAACAAAAAGGGTAAATATTTAAAATTAGTGGAGGGAGAAAGGTAGGAAGTCTATTTTGTTTAATTTTGATTGGCCTTCTGAGAAATGAGGATTTACACTTAGGTAGATGTAGGGGGGGATTCATGAAAACAAATTTGCAGATATTTAAAGAATATAATCAATGATTGTACTTTTCTTAACTTCTAATTGATTATTTAGTATATTGCGCAATCATTGATTATATTCTTTTTAAATTCTTCTCTCCCCCCCCCCCCCTACATCTACCTGAGTGTAAATCATCATTTCTCAGAAGGCCAATCAAAGTTAAACAAAATAGACTTCCTACCTTTCTCCCTCCACTAATTTTAAATATTTACCCTTTTATTATCTTAAAAATAAATTTTACCATTGACTTTGTATTCAAATTTGACTTCATCCAGGTCAGTTACTTTCTGTTTCTCCTGAAGATGGGTTAGTCACCTGAAATATATATATCGAGATTAAAGATTCTCCAAAAATAAATTCGTTTTATTTTTATATCTTAATGTGAAACCTACCAAGAATTTTTTATCCAATAACTTGTGAGTAATATTATATGTGAGTTAACAAAAAGTCATCATTGAAAATTGAAGAAAATTTCTCAAGTACCGTCTAAAAAAAGGTAATTAATTGACTAAGAACCACTGTTGTAGAGGGTGAGAAGCTGCAGAGGTGTGAGCTAACGGCGTGAAGAGTGCCATCATCGGCGTAACATAGATTCGTTTTGAAGTTTGGATATTTGGGTCGTTTATATAAAACTTTCTAAAACTTATTCTTTCTTTATGCCGTATGCCGAGGGATTGAGGAGGTTTTTAAAGCCAACACAATGTTCCTAGGCTGTCTCTCATTTGAAAACCTCTCATTAGTTACTTAACTCCCGAAATATATAGGATTCAAATTCTATCAAGAAGCCTATTCGTTGGATAAATATTGGTCTAAGTATCGGTTTTCCTCTGATTACCTTAGCTCTTTTTTTTTTTAATGGACCATCTTTTGTTAACACAAATTACTGTGAATCCAGTTATACTAATGGTTGTCCACAACATCGGCAACCTGGAATATAGCTCGTATGGTTTTTTATTTTATATTTAAACACCTACTTTTTTATATAAATGAAATATGTTAAATTTGTAAATATTATTTAAATCGAATCGAAACTAATAACGTATTAAATATTCGAATTTGTTATTATTTTCAGATTATGGTGCAGAAACAATCCGAAAACACTACACAAGGACCAACGCCTGTTAATCCTACTACATCCGCTATGGATATTGACAGTGAAGCCATTATTAGCCTAGTCACTAGAGCAGTTAATGCGATTACTACGCGTCTCAATACATTATCTACTTTCGATGGGACCGATAGCAAAGTAATAATTTATTTTTATATTTTATATTAATTACAAAATAAAAATTTATATAATATATAGATTTTTGAGGTTTTCTCGAAAATGGCTCCAAAAGAGGAGCCGAAACGTCGAGAAAACCTCACAAATCCACGCGGAGAAATCCTAAAAACCAATAATAACATATACCGGGTGAGTTTTTTTTATCTTGAGACGGTCTTATAACTCAAAAACAGTGCATTTTATGGAAAAAAGTTTCAAATAAAAGTTTGTTTATATCGAGGGGGAAACTAAACTACACTATTGTTTGTCGACCTAGAACAAGCTTTCATGGATATTTCAAGGTCAAGTTATGTTTTTCAAATGGAAACCTATATATTTCTTTATAGATCCTTAATCTTCAAAAAAAAAGAACAACTTTCATAAGAACTATTTTTTAATATGACATCAAATAAAAAAATATTAAATCAATTAGATCCCAAAAAAATTTCTAATAATTATTTTTAACAATTATTATTAAAAAATAATGATCAAATATTTAATTATTAAATAAATCATTTAATAATAATTAATCATTTAATAATTTTTCGACACTGTTCTGTGACATTCCAGAGTGTTATCGCAAGTCTTTTTGGATGAATTCAGTTCCAATTTCGTTATTTTGTCCTGTTGCAATTTCTTTGTAGCCTTTACACTTACTGTTTTTTAACAGATTAACAACACGATATAATAAAGCTCTTGAGGGTGTATTCCTAAAAGCTCTTGAGGGTGTATTCCTATCATTTCAATGGCAGCCCCATAACACTTCTTCCACATTTACCATAAATTAAGACCATTTCAATTCTGTCTTCAACAAAAAATGCTCCATTTTTATTATGATAGTAGAATATAACTATCTACTGGATTGACGCGAGAAATAAACTTTTTTAATCTCAAGAATTTTAAGTAGTTCTATCTATTAAGTATCTGTGTATTTAATGAAGTTTTAAGATCATTAAGTATAAACACTTATTTTTATTGTTGTGTCTTTTTGATTTAATAATTAAATATTTGATCAATAAGTTGAATAATTGTTAAAAATAATTATTTGAAATTTTTTTTTGAGATCTAATTGATTTAATATTTTGTTTATTTGATGTCGGATAAAAAAAATAGTACTTATGAAAGTTGTTCAGTTTTTTTTTTGAAAATTAAGGATCTTTAAAGAAGGTTGAAATACCCTTGAAAGCTTGTTCTAGGTCGACAAACAATACCGTAGTTTAGTTTCCCTCGATATAAATAAACTTTTATTTGAAACTTTTTTTCATATAATTCACTGTTTTTAAGTTATAAGACTGTCTCAAGATAAAAAACTCACCCGGTATATATAAGCTTCTTGATTTGTACCACTTATAAACATAATAAGAAATAAATCACACAATTCAACTGACAATCCATATTGAAAACTATGCTCTACAGTTTTGTAAACCTCAGTGACAACAGTTGGATTTTAACTTTTTTAAAGAAACTATTTAAAAAAAAAACTATTTTATTTTCTAGGTGAGCACTCTGGTGACTGCGGCCAATAGTCACGACAATTTATGTAGAATGGATCCAGCCTGGCAGCCATGGCTCTAAGAAAGAAAAGACCGCATAAATTAACAATTTTCCTAATCTACTGATAGATATTTTTATATTTCTAAAAAGTATTATAGTTACCTAAACTTGTGTTTCATTTCATTTTATTTTTATATAAACATTTCCAAGTAAATTTTAATATTATAAGTGTCGTATTTAAATCAAAAGTATATTTTAATAATTTTTTTAGAAAAATAATTTACACCATTAAAAAAAAAATCATCCTCTTTACTTCATTTTCATTAAAATTTTTTTATTATTATTGTGACCCGGATAAATTAGTCTTTTAAAACTAATTATAGTTACTAATTTACTCTCTTTCATTAATTCATTATGAGAAATAGTTAAAAAAAAAATATTTAAATTAAAATTCGAAATTTATCATATTAACATTATTCCATCCATTAAATGTACACAAAATTTAAATACGATTAAAAATATTTGTTTGGTGCTAAATTCAATTATTCCAAATATTAATGTGATGTATAATAATTGTATAGTAATTTTAATAAATATTGAATATATATTATCCTAAATAATCAATTATTTATTTAAGCCCTCTCATTTTATGAATAGTCTAAACCAGGGATCGCGAAAGCTATTAGCCCAAAATGTATTTGATTTCGCCGATATTACCCCTTTTCCAAAGGGAGAAGATTGAAAAATGTTATTTAATCAATTTATACGGAGAATATAGGCATAAATATGAAAAATATACTATAAAAAAAGTAGATAATAGAAAAAATTAATAAAATTCTCACAAGGACGACGAATGTGGTAGCTCAGGCTTGGATCCTCAACCCAGCACATCCGGTTCCAGCACACCCAAGAAAAAACCCACTGAGCCCCACACCAATGAAATCACAGAAGCGACTCCTACGAAACTCCTAGAAATCTTGTCACCAGTGCCAAAAAGTGATGCTCCTGCCGTGACGAAAAACAAACAGCATGCTCAACTTTTGACAACGCCTGCAAATATAGAAGATAAAAAGGCCAAACGAGCAATGAAAATTGCAAAGCAGCAGAAGACATTCAAGACTCGAAAGCCGGCAAAAAGAAGATCCTAATGGAAGAATTGCCATCGTCATCTGGGGGCGAGTGGGATGAAAAATCCTCCGAGGATGAAAAAGTAGAAGAACAGTGGGTGCCTATTCAAAAAATCGTAGGAGAATATGTCGCAGTAAAGTATGACGGCAATGTTTACCCCGGCTTAACAGTGAAAGTGTTAGATGACATCCTGGAGGCGAAGGCCATGAAACAAAACGGTAAGTTGTGGAAGTGGTCTGTAAGTGACGATATACTTTTTTATGAGTGGCCCGCGGTTTTGGGGAAACTTGAACCCTCCAAACAATTTAGTAAGACGAGGAAAATATTCATGGTCCCAGACTTGTGTAAATATGTTATTTAAGTTAGGAACTCTTTTAATACTTAAAATTGTTCATATTCTTTTTAGGTACGCCCATCTTTCATTGTTTATCTATAAGTTTCATGAGTTTCAACTATCTGAGTTTTTATTTTTGGTTTACATGTAATTTCCCATAAGCCATATACCCCACACCGGCTATGTCATATTACCCCCCTTGTCGGGGATATGACGCAAAAGTTGACTTTTTATATTTTTATAAATTTTAGTAGTTCTTATTTTAAGATTAAAGCTGCAATTTATGCTATGAGTACCTAATAGTCCTAAGTACCATTAACACCAATTATCATGCCATAATAGGTATTAACGTTTGAGATTCTGCAAAAACCCGAATTGTGCGTCATATCCCCCGCGTTTTCCTCATATAAAAAACTTTTTAACTTCAGATTTTGGAGAAATGATTTCGTTTGATTTTTTATACAATATTATCGAAATTGGGATTTTTTGATGTAATACGAATTTTAATACTTTCTTCGGGCTTCATTCGATTTCTATGCGATTTTTTTAATTTTTTTTAATTTAATTATATTTATGTTGTTATTTTTAATGAGATTTCTATAGACAAAAATAATAATAAAAAATAATAAATAATTTATTTTAATTCATTTTATTCTTATAAAGGACAACTAAGAATGAATTTGATATTTCAAGTATTTTAGAAGATAATTTTTTCTGCTGCCTGGCGGTCTTTGTGCGTGCCGAAGGATAGAATTTTCGGAGCCGCGGGTCATTCAGCTAGTAATATATATTAGGTACGAAACTGCCAGTCCGAATCGCACTTCCCAGACTTATTTTATTAGTGAAAATATATTAATATTCACATTGTAGATTTTAGACCAAAGATCCCATTTGGAGACCCCTGAATTTAATATGACAATTTTTCAGTCACTAACATAAATATACGTCTCTTGTTTTTTTTCAGATTATTTATTATTAATTTTATAAATAGATTATTTTTATTTAATAATTTTGATTTGAATTTCGTTTCAATTGACAATAGCGTATTCCCCCCACTAAGTCTATTTCTAATTTATTTTAATTATCCCCACTACTTTTTTCGCTCGCACTCTTACGGCTGGTTTGAACACTATTATTGGCAACCATTTTGGTAAAAATATTTCATATAGACGCTAAGAATTTAATTATTATGATATCATTTATTCTTTTTTTGCTAAATGTGCTAATTATTTCTTCAGAAAGTAACATATATGGTAAGTAAGTTTTGCTTTATTTTTATTCATTATTCATCATTTGTGATTTTATATTAACTTATACTGGAAATTATTTTATTTCGAATTAGTGAAATAATTAAATGCCGGAAAAAAAGGGCTTATATTCTAACTTTATAATTATATTCATTCAATCGATAATTTCGAAGATGAAGCAACCATTAAAGCAATATAATTTGTTTACCATTCATCTTGATACGCACATTAAACAAATTAAATAAAAATATTTATAACTAGCTGCGCGTTTGGCCTTCGGCGGCCCTTTTTGCCAGGGGCACACCCCCTGACCCCCAACCCTCACCCCCACCCACCACACCCCCCGAAACCCACCCAGCACCCCCCAACACCCCAACCCCAACACTCCATCCGCATCCTAACCCACGAACCCCGCCGAACACCCCACCCCCCGCACCATGCACCCGTGCCCAACCCCCGCTCCCACACCACACAACCCCACCCCACCCATCTCGCGCCCCCACCTCGTGCCCCCTTCAACCCTGCACACTCCCTCAGACCACCCCCAATCCACCCCGCGCACCCCATACCCCAACCCATCCCCACTCTATTCCACCCCCGCACCCACCCTCCGCACCCAGTTTTTGCATTTCTAGTGCCCCACAGATTATGTATACAAAATTTGGTTGAGTTTGGTCCAAGAGAAATTTTTTTCAATTTTTGACCCCCCCCCCCCATTTTGTGTTGTTAGTTTTTGCATTTCTAGCTCTCTAGAGGGCCAGAGATTATCTATACAATTTGGTTGAGTTTGCTCCAAGGGCAAGAATTTCCCCCCCCCCCCCCCCCCCCCCCACATTCTTCACCCCCCCGCTTGGGGGGGCACATTTCGCCCCTTTGAGCGGAAAACGTTGTCAGAAATCACATCCCCTACAACTTTGCTCATTATAAAATTTGCCGCGTGGGTTGTCAGCTTAGAGTTATTTGATAATTCTCATTCGTGCGCGCACGCGCCCCCCCCCCCCCCCACAGACCCCTTTTGGGGTCAAAATATCAAAACGTTATATAGATAAAAACGTGTTAGAAGACATCTGATACAAATATGAAATTTCATAATAATCCCTTTAGCCGTTTTGACGTGAATCGTGAGCAACTTTTCGCGGAAACCATTGAAACAGACAGACATACAGACAGGAATTTTGTTGAGGGTGTTTTCGTTCATAACTTTGCTTGAAACGTGTGCAACCAAAATTTGGCGTGATTTGGGGCAATGTACAGACAAAATCTTAATTTTATATATATAGATTGGTCACATCAAAAATCCGTACAATGTGAAAAAAAAACTTGTACGGTCTTTTGCCGTACGATCAGAGGCGATAGCCACGGGGGGGGGGGGCAGAACCCCCCAGGGCAGAGCTCATGGGATGAGGTAACGGAAACGACAGTTTCTTATAACAAACCAAACTTTATACTAAATATACATATTACATATGTTTAATCAAGAATTATGTTCTTTTATAATTTCTTGATGTACCTTTTTACTCCAGCTAAATTGTTCGCTAAAGGGTCCCTCCCGAGAAAGTTTTAGGTAGTTTTGAGTTCTTGATCCTATATGTTTTTTTTCGCGTAAGCAACTAGAACCTGAGGTTTGCTAACAAAATTTCGTGACGGAACATTGTCAAAAATGCAAAAAAAGGGTATAAAGATTTCATTTTTTGGTGGTTTTTTGATTACCTATAACTCGAAAACTATCAACTAACTTTCCTTTTCAAAATGAAAGTTCATGAAATTTCCTACAAATTTCTTCATTTAGGTTTTTTCTCCGACTAATCTTTCGGCCTCAAGCGCTAGTTGAAAATTGGCGAATTGTTTCTGTTTCCGCAAATCCCAAAAACTCGAACTTTTTCGATTTTTCCATTTCGACCATGAAGGAGCACGTTTTCGACAAAGACCACTCTATACATTTTTAAACTAGATTAAATTTTCTACAATTTAGACAAAGTTTCATCTTAATTGAATAATGGCAACCCATGCCGCAATGAGGTTGAAGTTTTAAAAAACTTCAATTTTTTGCAAAAAATCGCAGTTTTAACTTCAAAATGAAAACAATTAATTAATCCTAGAAACTTGATTCCTATCTCATTCTCTAGGAGATTTTGTTGACTTGAACATTTACTTAGACCACTTTTTGCTAAAACTCTTAGATTTATAGATATCCAGCATTTTTCATGACAGTAAATGATCCATTTCCACTAAATTTGATTATGAAACATTCAAACGCATTTGCGAAGGCGAAGGAGAAAATACTATCGAAATCGTCTCAAATTTGTTGCATGCATATCTTGCTGTACTCATTGTCTCTGGTGTTTACAGTTAAATTGTTAAAGTTTTCTTTTTATTTCTAAATGAATTTCATGAATCTTTTATAAAAAAAAATTCATTGGTATTGGATCTTTTTTGTTATGTATGTTCAGTCATAACTTGTTTGTTTATAGACCGATTTCAATGATTCTTCTCGCTTGCTCGCAGGAATATGTTGACCCAAAGATCGTCATCATTCCAAATGCCAACTTCACCTCACTGTAGCATTCTGCAAGACTATTCCATGCGTCAAATATGAGTCCCTCAAATCCATCATTCATTATGTTTAAAGCCATGCTGAAGTAATTCGTGTCAACAGTTGCATTGGTTTCATCGCGATATTGCTTCAGATTTTCGAAATGAAGTAATTTTCCGCTCTCCATGTCTTCGACAAAAAGAAGTAATTTATTTTCGAAACAAACCACTTCTTCAAGCAAGGCATAGGCTGGGTTTCTCTTTCTTTGCAGTTTTACATTTATCTCATTTAGTTTCTTTGTGATATTCACCGTCCGCTGGATTGCTGGCCGGGTGGTAGTAGTGACTAAGGGCCAGTTGTATGTCGGTTGGTAAGGTCTTTGTAAAAGTTGACAAAGGGTTAAACCTTAGAATTCACCTTGCGCCCGGCAGGATGGCCAATCAGATGAAAGTGCGTGTCATCTGATTAATATTTGCGCATGGAACTGGAAGCCGCATCTTGATGACGAAAGAGCCACCTGCGGCTCGCGTGCCGCAGGTTGCCGACCCCTGACCTAGAAAGATGACATTTGGAGTGTATATCTTTTCCACTATTTATGGGTTTGCTAAGAAAATATTTTTTGAAATTCGAACCCTAAAGGGGGGAAAGGGCCCAAAAATGTGTTTTCAGAGTTTTTCAAGATCTATTAAACAAGAAAAGATATCGATATGGGTTTAGCTGAGAAAGGTGAAGCATTGAAATACAAAAAAAAAAATATTTGACTATTTTGCTTTATTTGTCCCCAAAAGGAAGAAGATATAGTCATTTTGGGGTAAATTTTTGAAATTTTTAAAGTGCTTTATCTCCTCGAGTTATTAAGTTTTAGCATTCAAATTTGGTACATAGGTTTATTAATGCTAAATCTCGGGAAAGTTTTTTTATTTTTTTGAAATTTGACCCTTGAACTGAAAAATGGGAAACTTTTTATTTTGTGCCTTCGTATCTTTCCTGCCCTTGGAGCAAACTCAACCAAATTTTGTATACATAATCTGTGGGCCACTAGTTCTAGATCTAGAAATGCAAAAACTGGGTACGGGAGTGTGTTGCGGGGTGGGGTGCGGGGATGGAATGCAGGGGTGTTGATTTTGGGCTTTCTAGCACTAAAACTCTACGTTGAAAAATCAAAAAATAATGATTTCAATGATGAGGTCACTGACAAAATAATTAAAAAACAATTTTTTTCTCTCTTTTTTCAATTTATTAATAGAATTTAAGGAAGTTAACATTTTTTTTTATTATTTTCAAGTTCATAACATATACTAGTTATATTACATCGACTCTCAATTACGCGCGCCCTGTGATCAATTTGTTTTTTTAGAGTTCTGGAAATGTTTTTGAGACAATCTTCAAGAACTCTAGAAGTATAATATTATACACTGCCGGCCAAAAAAACGTAACACTTATTTTTTTTAATAACTAATAAAATCTATTTTTAATCCAATGAATTTGAATAAACTTTGAATATGATATATGTTTAAGCTTTCTTAATAAGTGTTTAACATTTGTTGCTGTCGTACCAGGAACATTGGCTACGTATCTGTAGCAGAATCTGCATAATTTGGATGTGTTTAGTCGAAAAGACACTCAAATAATGGACTTAAAGCATAAGTATTAACAAAAGAAAAACAGGGATGAAAGATTATAATAAGGATATTAGATTATTTCATCAAAAATCGATAAATATCAAATTATCCGCTTTTATTTCGTTTAAATTGTAATTTTTGAATAAAATATTATAAAATTTATGTTACACTTATTAAGAAAGGTTAAAATATTTCATATTAAAAGTTTATTCAATTTCATTCCATTAAAAATACATTTTATTAGTTATTTTAAAACAAATCTAAGTGTTAGGTTTTTTTTTGGCCGGCAGTGTATTTAGAATAAGCGGAAGGGTGAACCGCGACCTAAAATTGTGTACACCTACTTCTACTTTCATTTCCAAGTAGAAGACAATAGATTATCTAATGAATTCCAAAGTAATTCCAAATAATTCCAAAGACGGTGTACACCTAATTCCAATCGCGGTTCGCCCCTCTGAATAAGCACACCTTAGGCTTTTCTAGTCATTTTCTATATCACCAGCAAAACAAAAACAATTGTAGAGGAAAATAAATAACAATTTATAATTTTACTTTTAATAAAAAATAAATACTTGAAAATGAACAGACGGATGGGGAAGGAGGAACTAGTGAACCGGACACAAACAAAAGGACTCGAGGATAGACATTCTACTGAGAGCTCTCTAACATCATCAACCTTTTCTACACTAGGCATTCTAGTCCAAGAGCTGGTGACACATTTTTGAGTACGGATTTGACCCAACTAGAAATAATGCGTAATAGTACCGTCTATGATAGTTGTACAAGGAATGGCCAGTCTGGCTGGTCTAAGCAGGTGGACCAGGTACTGCGCATGGTGTGAGTGCGGTAAAAATACATATGTGTTAAAAAATATTTTTGACCCACAATGAAATTATAAAAATTATAATTTATAGTCAATTATAAACATAAAATATTCACTCCAGACCATTTGAGTGGTGGGACGTGGAACTAGACCACCCAAAGTGTATTTTTACAACATGCAAAAAAATAGCATGATGCTATTGTTTTGCATGTTGTAAAAAAACTAAAAAAGTACTTAAATAAAGTACTAATGTTTGTGGGCCGATATGTACCAAAAACTAATCAGCGCTTCATTTTGTTAAACTTATGGTAGGTTTTCAATTTCATTTCAATCGGTGTAACGATGTGGAAAAAATCGTGGGGCAAAAAACGATAACATCCATCCATCCATCCATCCGCACGCACTAAATGAAAAAATTGCACTTTTTGGCCTCTCGACGAGACCCCATGTAATTTTTGGCAAAACCGTCACGTGCTAAAATTCAACCTAATTGAATACTACAATTTGTGACTTTGCCCTCCAATCCGGTACATTGTTACGCAGATGACAGCACCCTACATAACGCCCCTGAATCGCATTAAAACCGTGCAGACATTGCCTCTTCAATTAATTTAGACTTATGACTGGGGATCCCGAAACTTAGTTAACTTCAATGCAGTGAAAACTCAGTGTTGCCTTATTTCTAGGCGCGTCGACAGAAACCTCCCAAACATATCATTCGACTTAAACTCACTAGAATTCAGGGATAAAATTTCAATGCTAGGCGTAACTCTAGGGTCTGACCTTTCATGGAATGACCATATCTCAACCACTGCTAAAGCTGCAGCGCGCAAGCTTGGTCTCCTATTTAGGTCTAGACGCTGTTATACTCCCAGTCAACTTCTTATACTGTATAAGGCTCAAATTCGTCCCTGTCTCGAATATGGCTCTCATCTGTGGTGGGGTGCCTCCAAGCATTCTCTTGCTACACTGGATGCAATTCAGAAGCGAGCAATTAAACTAATAGGAGTCCCGGCTCTAACCAACTCACTCGACTCCTGGCTCACCGAAGAACCGTTTCTGCCCTTTCCCTGTACTACAGATACTATCACGGTGTCTGTTCAGTCGAGCTGAAATCAATTATCCCCCTAATGCCCTCTTTACGAGAAACACGCGGTTTTCTAACGCTCAGCACCCCTTCGCTGTCAAATTGGATAAAAGTCGAACAAGCGCTTTCGCCGACTCTTTTATCTCTATGACCTCCAGAGACTGGAACTCGCTCCCTGCCACCATCTTTCCCGCGACTTATAACCTTCAGCTATTTAAGACCCGTATCCACAGGTACCTTCGACCCCCGCCCAACCCATAAAATTCTTTCTTCTTCTTTTCACGATGGAGGGGCCAACCCAGAGCCTCTAGGGGTTGCACCTTTTGGTGTAACTCCTTCTCATCATTATCATTAAAAAAAAAAAAAAATGAGTCCATGGGTTCCGTAGTCTTTACCTGAGGACCCTTGGAAGTCGCGCTTGCCGCGAGACCGATTATTGTAATTATTGTAACAATACTTTCCCCATGCTTCGCATTGGATAAAGTAAAAATAATTCAATTTTATAATATATCCATATGAAATATGATCTCAAAATATTTAATACCTATTACCTATTGATTTTAATAAAAAGAATTTATATTTATTAATTTTTATCCCTAATAATAATAAATATATAATGTTATATAAAACAATTTATTTTTATCCCACTATAAAATAAAATAACAAACTAATTTGAAAAATATAAAATTCGGTTGATTAAAGAAATTGCATTTTGTACAATAATGCACAAATGATTATTAGGTAATTATAGAAAAAATCCTGGTTTATTAGGAA
>JALMQS010000025.1:697382-741943 GCA_024734495.1 Forficula auricularia
GGAACTTATGAACAAATACGTTCTTTTATTGCTCTCATATTCGTCGGCCATTCGCGATGCCCTTTGGCTGGCTGCTGAGGGATCGGTTTGGGATGCTCTGCTTGCCTTACTGTGCCCCCGAGCCTTAGGATGAGTATTTGAGGTCTGGCGAATTTGGAGAAATATGAACGAATACGATCGGCTGGCCAATAAAAGAAGAGAAAAAAAAACACCCTCTTGTCCTCCCTAACCCCCCCCCCCCCCCCACACACACACACTGATAAATCCGGCACACATACCTCGAAGTGATCATAAAGAAACATTTTGTCTTTAAAGTTTTATCAAACTTGGGCTAGTGATTTGCTTGATTTTGTTCGAATTAGGTATAGTTTCATTCCAGACGATTTATAATCAGGGCCGTGCCTGGGTATATGGCCGCCTGCGTGCCAGTCTGTATGGCCGCCCCCAGGATAACATTAAAAAAAACTACTTTAATTTTTAATGTTTATTATTATACACAGGGCATCAAACCGGGAAAAAAATCAGTTTTTGGTTAACTCGAAATCGAGAACGAAAAAAATATTGGTTTTGTTCCCAAAACCGGTTTCTGAAAAGAAAAACGGCTAAAAACCAGTTTTATGAGATTTATATGTTTGGATGAAATTTAAGAAAAAAAAATGCACAAAATAAACATTTTTTTATTTAAAATTTAAACAAAAATAATAACATGAAAAAATTATGGTATTGGTTTTATAATCTGCAGACAAAATTATCAAACATAAAGAACAAGGAATAACCCTTAAATCTATACTAACATATTAGGATAACAAAGCTCAGTGGCCAATGGCAGATCTGGGCTGACTTGCAACTTAGGAGGTATACAAAATAGAATTAATTTACTTACTTTAATAATAACATGGAAAAAAGTAATTATGGTATTGGTATTATAATCACAGACAAAATTATCAAACATAAAGAACATAGGAATACGATAATTTAAAATCCTAGGTGTCGCTCAGTGACAATCTTAGTAATTATTTGATTTTTAAAAAAAAATCAAATCTTACGTATTATTTATTAATTTAAAGAGTTGCTTTCGGCTACACAAGTTCAAATGCTTGATTTTCCATCGGCGGGTTGTGAGCGATTTAAACAGAGAATCTCGTATGCAAACAAACAACTTTTAATTATTATATAAATGCATTCAAAATGAGAAAGATATTCATTTTTTAGTATAAATTAAGGAAGATTTTAAGTAATTTAATATTAAATTGCACTATTTTATTATTTATTTTAATTATTATTTAATTTTTTTTTTAAATTTTTTTTAATATTATTAAATATTTTTTAATATTTATTTAAGAATTTCATATCAAAAGGCCTTTTCCCTCCAAAAAGACCCGCCAAAATTTCCCGGGCCCAAAATTGAAAGTCTACCCAAATTTTACATTTTTTGTGTATTACCTTTTTCAGTCTTTGTCGAGTAAATAAACTTTTTATTAAATTTCACCACACGAACACACAACTAAAAGTTTTCAGGAATAAAGCAATTTATTTTTATTCGTTAAATCAGGGGTCGGCGCGACCGTGCACGATCGAGCTGATTTTCGAAAAGCTCCGCCTCCCACCACCCCCTTACGTTCTCACTTCCGCGCGATACCTACAAGCCTCCAGAGCCTCAAGAGCGTAGTCTTAACGTAGTGTAATGCGGGGCCTTCATATTACGAAAATATTATCAAAATTACAAAAATATTATTCAGTTTTAAATTTTAAACTATTGATTTTTAAATTTTAGATTTTGCTTTAAAATAATTGAATGAAATTTTTGTAATTTTGATAATATTTTCGTAATATGAAGGCCCCGCGTTACTCTACGTTAAGAGTACACTCTTGAGGCTCTGGAGGCTGCAGGTATCGCGCGGAAAGTGAGAGCGTGGGAGTGGTGGGAGGCGGAGCTTTTCGAAAATCGGCTCGATCGTGCACGTTCGCGCCGATCCTGCGTTAAATTAAAGACTTTAATAATATCGGATCACACACAGGACACAAAAAACGATTTATCCTCGCTAGTCTATAGACTAATACGACTAATAAGACGAATAAGACCGCTTACGCGACGCCGGTCAATTGAAAAAACTATTTCGGCTCTTCGCTCGTGCAATGTTCGAAAAAATTCGGATTCGCTGCATGACTAGGTATATAAATACTACAACGACATAATCAGTTTTTATACATTTCTTATTTCTGAGAAACTCTTTTTAGATAGATTAGATTAGAGAAACTGTTTTTACTTCGTATCTTAATGAAAACAAACCGATTGTATTTTTGCCCAGTAAACAACTTGTAACGATTTGGCCGCCTCTTAATTTCGGCCGCCTGCGTGCAGTGCACGCAATGAACGCCCGTCAGGCACGGCCCTGTTTATAATGAATAAAAATGTTAATTGTTTTATCTCATTAAAGTTCTATAAAATATGTTGATAAATATTTTTATTAACGAATTATTACCAACGAAAAAGGCAATCTGTATTGGAAAAAACTATTTGAAATTTTTGACTCTCCCCCCATTTTGATGGTAGGCTTTTGCGTTTCTAGTATAAATTAATCTTTTCAGATCTTCAAATTTAATATGCCTAAATAAATATAGGACTACTGCACTGAGAATGGCGACAAGGACTCGCTCTAGGGGCTTGGGACTCCGAAACCAATTATTATTTTAGCAGTATCGACGAATAAATAATTATATTATTAAATAAATAATGCCTTAGAAGAATGTCATTCAAAAAGAAAATTAAAGATCTTAAATCATTTATGTAAATGTCACGATTGATTGTTTTATTATAAGATGAGAATTCAATGGTAAAAGGGGCATCGAAAAAGTTATTATACCACCCTTTTTGACTTTAATATTTTTTTCCAGACTATAACTTTGATTTGTATATGGCATCCTTGCAATGCCTTAGCGCTTAAGGAATTAGATCATTCAATCCGTGTTTTTATTTATTTTTAGTAATGTTCCTTCATAAGATTCTAATGAAAGAATCGCTCATCCGCACATTTATTAAATAATTAAAAAAATTTAAATTTATTTACCCTAAGGGGCTATTCTAGAAAAGGCACAGCACTTTATTATTTTTCTAGACTATAACTGTATGTTTTTTGTCAATGTATTTTTATTCTAATTTAAATAGGGACAATTTTACTATAATTAACAAATAATAAATCCGAAAAATTTGGGAAGCGTTGCAGAGTATTGTAGTTCCGCCACTGGTTCGACTGTATGTATCATTTATCTATGTATCAAACTTTAAATTGGAAAAAAAGTGAAACTTTTTTTAAGATACGGTGCGCTGTTTGCAGTTTCGTTGAATTAATAATTTGATGATAAATATCTCAATCTTATTTTCATTTCGATTTAACATTTTCTTACCTAGAGTCACAAGCCTATAAAAATAATAGAAATTAAGAAATTATCTACTATTCTGAAATAGGTTTGGACTTGTTTTGGAATCCTTGCAATGGCTTAGCTCTAAAATTGAATAGAGAACCATTCTCTTCTCCATCATTTTCAGTCTTTTCTTCAATCAGATTCTAATTAAACAATTGCTCATTTGCCCATTTATTAAATAATGAAAATTGAAAACTTATTTACGTTAGAGACACCTTTATAATTAATTAATAATAAGCTTAAATATAAAATAAATTGTTAGAGCAATATTTATACAACTTTCATCTTAAATTTCACCATTAGTGCCTAACCCTTTGAGTTACACAAAGTTATAAAATGACCTTTATTAAACAAAATTTAATTTCCAACAGAAAAGTTCATATAAAGGAAATGTCTAAAATCAATAGTTTACGAGTTAAAACAAAGAATCCAATATTGTAGATGGAATGGTCTATATGAATCAATAACAAATAATGTGTCTCTGATCTCGACACAACCTCTCGAATGGAATTATGAATGAGAAAGAAATCGATCTTATTTTATCGATTTAATCTACCTGGAGGTTCACAGTATCTGTCTAATATAAGAAAATATGCATTTTGGTTAAGAATTTCGTAGTTTAAAAGAAATTTTATGAAAATATTCAATTTCTTCTCTCCGGGAGCGAATTCAACTAGAAATGCCAAAAGTTTAATTTTTTTCTCATTAGATATTTATTCAAATCTATTGAAATTTCATATCTGTGTGTTATGTTTATTTATCTTTTATATGAAATAATTATTATTAGGAAATTTGAATTTTAAAGGGTAGTTTATTTGAAGTCCATTTTGAAAAAACGCTAATAACTCCGTTAAAAATATTTTAAAAAATATGCAATTAATAGATATTATAAAACAATTAATTATTAATCATTTAGTTCAATTTTAAACGAAATCGCTTTAGTACTTTTTGAGAAAATTGTCAAAAACCCAGAAAACTGTCTATGAAAGGCCGTTTTAGAAACATTTTAAAATTCCCCTCCATGTCACAAGTCAATGTTTCGTTTCATATGACTTTTAAAACTTTTTTCAAAGGCATCTCGTGCTTTCAAAAAGCATCGTTTTTGAGACGGCTCAGATGGTTTTTGATCATTTTCTCAAAAAGTACTGAAGCGATTTCGTTCAAAATTGAATTAAATGATTAGTAATTAATAGTTTTATAATATATATTAATTTCATTATTTAAAAAAAAATTCAACTCAGTTATTAGCGTTTTTTCAAATTGGACTTCAAATAAACTACCCTTTAAAATTCAAATTTCCTAATAATAATTATTTCATATAAAAGATAAATAAAAATAACAAAGAGATATGATATTTCAAAAGATTTGAATAAATATCGAAGGAGAAAAAAATAAAACATTTTGCCATTTCTACTTGATTCGCTCCCGGAGAGAAGAAATTGAATCTATTCATATAATTTCTTTTAAACTTCAAAATTCTTGATCAAAATGCTATTTTCTTATATTAGACAGATACTGTGATCCACCAGATAGATTAAATCGATAAAATAAGATCGATTTCTTCATCACTTATAATTCTTTTGTACTGATATATCGAGAGGTTGGGTGGCGAGTCACCCGGCATCAGCGAGTCATTTGTTACGGTTTTCTAGCTTTTTGCCATTTTCTTGAAAACTAATGAATCAATTTCGTTCAAAATTGAATATAATTATTAATAATCGATGATTTTATAATATTTATTAATTTCATTTTTTTAAAATTATTTCAAATGGGTAATTAGCGTTTATTTAAATTGGACTTCAAATAGACTACTCTTTAAAATGCAAATATTCAAATAGAAACCGTTTAATATAAAAGATAAAAGAAAATATTTCATGGATATGAAATATCAATAGATTTAATTGAATATGTGATGGGGAAAAAATTAAACCCGTATGCCATTTCTACTCGACTCGCTTTCGAGCGAAGAAACTGAATGTTTTTATAACATTACATTTAAACAACAAAATTCTTAATTGAAATGGTATTTTCTTATATTAGAATTATTACGTGTACCTTAACATAGATTAAATCGATAAAATATCATCGTTTCTTTTTCATTTATAAATCTTTTGGTTTATTTTATGGTAAGGTTGAGACACAAGTCTCTCGAAATAGGGTCAGAGAAGCTTCTATCAAGACATTCGGTACTGATATCTCATATATTGAATTTTAAGAGTAATTTTTCTTATTATTATAAATTCACCCAAAATTCCTGGTATCGTCTAAAGTTTTGAAATAAATTAATCATTTCAGATCTTCACATTTAATATGCCTATATAATAAATATATGACTACTGCACTGAGAATGGCGACAAGGACTCGATCCAGTGGTTCAGGATTCCGAAAACAATTATTATATTAGTAGTATCGAATAAATAATTCTATTATTAAATAAATAATACCTTAGAAGAATGTCATTCGAAAAGAAAATAAGGATTTTAAAGCATTTATTTAAATGTTACGTTTGATATTTTTATTATAAGATGAGAATTCAATGGTAAAAGGGGCATCGAAATGGTTATTATACCAAACTTTTTGACTCTAATATTTTTCTAGACTATAACTTTGATTTGTATTTGGCATCCTTGCAACGCCTTAGCTCTTAAGAAAGTGGATCATTCGTATCCGCGTTTTTTTTTAGTAATGTTCCTTGATAAGATTCTAATGAAAGAATCGCTCATCCGCACCTTTATTAAATAATTAAAAAAGTTAAAATTTATTTATACTATATCCTATTCTAGAAAAGGCACTAGCACTTTATTATTTTTCTAGACTATAACTGTATGTTTTTTCGTCAGTGTATTTTTATTCTAATTTAAATAGGAACAATATTTGTATAATTAACAAATAATAAATCCGGAAAAATTGGGAAGCGTTGCGGGGTCGTGCAGTATTGTAGTTCTGCCACTGGTTCGACTGTATGTAACATTTATCTATGTATTAAACTTTAAATTGTAGGAAAAGTGAAACTTTTTCAAGATTCGCAGTTTCATTGAATGAATAATTTGATGATTAAATATCTAAATCTTATTTTCATTTCGATTAAACATTTTCTTACCTAGAGCCAAAAGCCTATAAAAATAATCGAAATTAAGAAATTATCTAATAGTCTGAAATAGGTTTGGACATGTTTTTGGCATCCTTGCAATGGCTTAGCTCTAAAGGAATAGATATCATTCTATCTCCATCATTTTTAGTCTTTTTCTTCGATCAGATTCTAATGAAACAATCGCTCATTAGCGCATTTATTAAATAATAAAAGTAAAAATCTAATTAGCTCTCTGTATTGGAAATAGAAATATTATAAAATATGAACTAATTTTCTACGATTTTTCTTTTCGTAAATTATCGTGATTATCTGAATCCAGACCACAGACACAATGATTTTTCTCATTTTTCAATAGAGGGAGCTAAAAAGAAAAAATGAATATTTTCCCTTGAATCTAATACTAGTCTAATAGAAGTAAAAATAGGTTTTGCCTAAAGGAGCTTTACTTAAACTTTTTTCATTCGCGAGCAAATTTTGATTGAGAAAATTTTTGTTAGCCCAGATTATATGTATAGTAATATAGAATAAACTAACATTTTTATTAAAATCATAAATAAATTTATTACACCATATATTAAAGAAAACCTTTTTTAAACATCTACCCCCACCAAGTTTCATGAAAAGTAACCCCCCCCCACACTTTAATTAAAATGACCCCCTCCTCCATTTTATTCACTTCTAATGAATTATAAGTATTTTTATTAAAGAGGTCTTTTTGCTTCGTTTTTTTTTCGAAATATCTCAAAAACTGCTGAAACTATTTTGATAAAATAAATTGAGCGAGACCATGGAATTTTTCATATACAAAAAAGCTTTAATATCAAAGTGAACGTCAAAAAATTATATTTTTCGAGATATTAATTGATTTGTAAGTACGTATAGTTATCAAATTTTGTGTACCTACACTCCTGCTCAAAAACTAGATGTGAATATCAAAACGAAATTTCACATGTAGTTTTTTTTAAACTAAAAAAACAAACAAGGAAATTAGAAATCACTGTAAAACGGTCTTAAAATAAAAAAAGAGATTCAATTATTTTTTTGTGTGACTAAAGTTGAAGGGGGGGCTCAAAATGTAGAACTATTAATATAATTGTACGAAATTTCGCCTATGCACCCTATGTGACCTTAAGAAAATATATCATTTTGTGAAATTGATAGTGGCTCTGAAGAGGAGGGGTTCAAAAATAGAAGAGAGAGGCCAGGTGCATGGTATTTTTGATCGCTGCCCAATATATTTTTTCATTGTCATTGTCATTTTAATTTTTCAACCCCAAAATTTTGTTATGTGACTCAAAATGGGGTGGTCGCGACCACTAGTTAGGGAGTTTTCCTAGGGGTGGGAACTCGGCCAGTTGATTATTAACACAAGGTTTCAATTTCGGTAATCCGTTTAGAGATTAACTAACTTTTTAGTAGAAGTTGACAAATTTTGGAAGTAACGAAATAATTTAATGAGAAATTCATACAGTGATGCCACGTAATAATGTAGTTTCGATTTTTCTAGGGGAAACAATGAGTTTTGTAGGAGTATTTATCTCAATTTCACTTAAATTTCACCATTACTGCCTAACACTTTGAGGTAAACAAATTCATATAAGGACTTTTATTAAAGTACATTTAATTTCCATCAGAAAAGTTAATATGAGAGAAATGTCTAAAATCAATAGTTTACGAGTTATGTAAATGTAAATATTTTTTAATATAAAAATTCAAGCCCAATGATTTGGCCAGGAAATTTTTTGATTCATAAAATTTCGAATTTGGTTGATGATTCGGATTTCAATAAAAATTTTCACCTTAATACTAGGGGCCACCCTTTATCTAAAACCGCTTTTATTTTTGTAAAATAATGTTTACTTTTCTCAGAAAAAATTATTTAATTTTGAAATTTTAATCCTCTCTAGCTACTTAAATAGTCAGGCTCGTAATTATAGATAATGAACTTTCTTTTAGTAAATTAAAATATCAAAATGTTTCTTCATTAGAGTTTTTGAATATGTAGAATATCTATCTAAGCCTCTAGAGCAGGATTTATCTAACTTTCCACATAAATTTCACCATCACTGCCTAACCCTTTGAGGTAAACAAATTTATAATAATGGACTTTTATTAAAGTAATTTAATTTCCAACAGAAAAGTTAATATGACTGAAATGTCTAAAATCAATAGTTTACGAGTTAAAAGATATTCCACTATTGTAGAGTAAATGGACTTAATATGGGAGCGAGACATTCTCTCGATATAAAAGACCAAAAGTAATTATAAATGAGAAAGAAATCGATCTTATTTTATCGATTTAATCTATCTTGAGGTTCATAGTAACTTTTTAATATAAGAAAATAGCATTTTGATTAAGAATTTTGTAATTTAAAAGAAATTGTATGAAAAGATTCAATTTCTTCTCTCCGGGAGCGAATCAACTAGAAATGGCAAAAAGTTTTATTTTTTTTCTCAATAAATATTTATTCAAATCTATTGAAATTTCATATCTGTGTGTTATTTTCATTTATCTTTTATATCCAAATAATTATTATTAGGAAATTTGAATTTTAAAGGGTAGTTTATTTGAAGTCCAATTTGAAAAAACGCTAATAACTCCATTGAAATTTTTTTTAAAAATATGAAATTAATAGATATTATAAAACAATCAATTATTAATAATGTAATTCAATTTTGAACGAAATCGGTTCAATACTTTTTGAGAAAATGGTCAAAAACTCCGAAAACCGTCTATGAAAGGCCGTTTTAGAAGCCTTTTAAAAATCCACCTCCATGTCACAAGTCAATGTTTCGTTTCATATGACTTTTTTAACTTTTTTCAAAGGCATCTCGTGCTTTCAAAAAACAGTCTTTTATTGACGGTTCAGATAGTTTTTGACCATTTTCTCAAAAAGTACTTAACCGATTTCGTTCAAAATTGAATTAAATTATTAATAATTAATTGTTTTATAATATCTATTAATTTCATATTTTTAAAAAAAATTTCAACGGAGTTATTAGCGTTTTTTTAAATTGGACTTCAAATAAACTACCATTTAAAATGCAAATTTCCTAATAATAATTATTTGATATAAAAGATAAATGACAAATAACCACACAGATATGAAATTTCAATAGATTTGAATAAATTATCTAATCAGAAAAAAATAAACACTTTTGGCCATTTCTAGTTGATTCGCTCCCGGAGAGAAGAAATTGAATCTTTTCATACAATTTCTTTTAAACTACAAAATTCTTATTCAAAATGCTCTTATATAATAGACATACTGTGAACCTTCAGATAGATGAAATCGATAAAATAAGATCGATTTCTTTCACATTTATAATTATTTTGGCCTGTTATACGTGACGCCCGATCAGAGACATTTGTTATCGATTCCAGTCCATTTACTCTACATACAATAATGGAATATCTTTTAACTCGTAAAATATTGATTTTAGACTTTTCACTCATATGAACTTTTCTGTTGGTTATTAAATATTCTTTATTAAAGTCATTATATAAATTTGTGTACGTCAAAGTGTTAGGAAGCAATGGTGAAAATAATGTGGAAGGTAAGATAAACACCTATAAAAAGACCCTAGATGAAATCGATAAAATAAGAGCGTTTTCTTTCTCATTTGTATACTATTTTGTATAATATTTTTCGTCTGTTTTATAGTGATGTTGTGACCCAAAAGCCTCTCAGCATAAGGATCACATTATGTATTTGTTTTTTATTCAATAAGTCTTTGACCATTTTCTCAATAACTACTCAATCAATTTCGTTCAAAATTGAATATAATTATTAATAATCGATGATTTTATAATATTCATTAATTTCATATTTTTAAAAATTATTTCAAAGGTGTAATTAGCGTTTATTTCAAATTAGACTTCAAATAAACTACCACTTTAAAATGCAAAATTTCCTAATAATAATTATTTGATATAAAAGATAAAAGAAAATAATCCACAGATATGAAATTTCAATAGATTTGAATATGCAATATGTAATGAGGAAAAAAATAAAACCTTTTTGCATTTCTAGTCGACTTGCTGCCGGAAGAGAAAATGAGATGTTTTCATTAAATTTCAATCAAACTACAAAATTCTTAATTGAAATGCTATTTTCTTATATTAGTAATGATACTGTGAACCTCCAGATAGATGAAATTGATAAAATAAGACCGCTTTCTTTCTTATTTATAATTCTTTTGGTCTGTTTTATCAAGAGGCTGGTCGCAAGCAGGCATGGCAGAGGCATTTGTTATGGATTCAACAAGTCCATTCAGTCTACAGTATTGATATATCTTTTAACATTATAATTTAATATATTTAAATGTAAGATTATATAATATAATAAATAAATAAATAAAATAATTTAAGAAAAAATATATATTATATACAAATAGCCTTGGGCTGGCATCCACGGCCCCAAGACTCAAGAGGACAGAGCAAAGCTATATTATCGTATTATTAGTTGTAAATAAATAATTTTTGTATTAAATAATTTAAAGGGTTAATAAAAATTATTAATTATTTTATTATAAATGCAAGCTATTTTGAACCTAAAATTGATAAAATAGATCTCTTTCTTTCTTATTTATAATTCTAATTGCTGAGAGAAGTTTTTCGGGACGAGAGACAGTCCCCTCCGATATCATAATACATTATTTGTTATGGATTTTTTTCTGATTATTATTATGAATTCATCAAATTGCTAGTACCCACGTCTACAGTTTTAAAATAAATTAATCTTTCCAAATATTCTCAAATACAATATTATATATTTTCTCCAGGGGCTCCGAATATTATCTTATTATTTATTAGTATTGAATAAATAATTTTATTATTAAATAATAAAAAGCAATAAGATTCGGCAGATAACTACGAATTTAAAAATGGCAATCCCCCCACGAAAGTGAAGATTGCCATTTATTTTTAAATTCTTCTTCGATGCCTCTTCTGAAGAGACATTGAGACGCAAACCATGAAATATTTTTCTTGCAACTGATATTTTGCCTGCTAATATTCTAAATTTCTTTTCTTCATCAGCCCAAGTTCAGTTCTCATTTCTTTTAAAACATATATCCGCCCAAGTGCCCAAGATATTCGAAGCAATCTTCCAATCCCCCATATTCACAGGCTTGTTTGGTCAAGTATTGTAATGGTGCATGAAAAGTCTTTTTTTTTGCTTCTTTTTTTCGAAATATCTCAAAACGGCTGAAACTATTTTGATTAAAAAAATTGGGCGAAACGGTCTATATAACAAAGCTCTAATAAATGAACACCAAATAATTATATTTTTCGAGATAATAACTGTTTTTGTGGACGAGCTAGCTCAACAACTAGTGTGAATATCAAAATCAAATTTCACACGTAGTTTTGGTGCATTGAGATTATGAGCTGATTAGATTTTGGTGCATATCAACCCAAAATTAAGGGGGGGGAGGTTAAAATATAAAATTATAATATTTTCAAACTAAAAAAAACAAGAAAAATGAAATATACTATAAAATGAACCTATAACAAAAAAAAATTCTGCTGACAAAATTAGGAGGGGGGGGGGGTCAAAAAATAAAAATCCAATCCCTTGGGCTAAACTCAACCAAATTTTGTATACATAATCAGTGGGCTACCATAAGACTAAAAATACAAAAACTAACCGCCAAAATGTGTGGGGGGGGGGTCAAAAAATTAAAATTTAGGCCCTTGTACCAAACCCAACCAGAAGTTAACTCAAGTAGATGGCCACATCAGAACTTGTCAATTTATTATTTTTTTTGTTATAGAGAAGAAATCACCATAAAAGATACCTATATATTTTTTATTTTTAAAAATTTAATGGGAATCAGTTTTATTTTTTATGTGCCTTCATTTTCGACTAAGCGCTTATCTCTGGTTAATTAGTTATTAAGTTGTTATTTATTAATACTTTTGTATTTACAAGCTTTTATTTAACTTGCAAAGTTCGTGTGATGTTTTTCTTATTTCAACTTTCTTTCCAAATTTTAACTCACTTTTTATTATCCGATCAAGCTGTAATTTTCCATACATATTTAGTTACCGAGGCAATGCAATGTAATTAAAATATCAACCAGCCAAAATGGAGAGGAGGGCAAAAATGCAAATTTTTAGACCTATATCAACCAAATTTTGTACACTTACTATGTGGGACTCTAGAAAACTAGAAATGCAGAAACCGACCTCACAAAATGGAGGGGGTGGGTCAGAAATGATTATTATAAACGTTTGTACCTATCTGAAATAAATTCTCTACACTTAAATCTGTTGACGTCTAGAATACTAGAAACCTCAAAAGCCAACCACCCAAAATCGGGGGTAGGTCAAAAATTTCAAAAAGTTTTTTTCCAATACAGATTGCCGTTTTCGTAATAATTCGTTAATTCACTTTCAAAAAATATTTATCAACTTATTTTATAGAACTTTATTGAGATAAACAATTGACATTTATTTATTATAAATCCTCTGGAGTAAATCTACCCAATTCGAACAAAATCAAGCTAAATCACTAGACCGAGTTTGATAAAATTTTAAAGACAAAATGTTTCTTTATGATCACTGGTATGTGCCGGGTCTATCAGAGGGGGTGGCAAGAGGGTCGCAGGCACCGGCCTTCACAATTTTAGGGGCCTCTCATAATAACCGAATTTGTTAATGTTGAAGCGCGCAAAATTCCCCTGAAATAAATAAATGTTAAAATTTAATAAATATAAAAAAAAATTGTTTTTATTTTTTTGTTCAGAGTATTATCTTGAATTTTGTAGATCCTCAAAAATATTATTTGTTTAGGACCTCACATTTTCTCTGAATTGTCCTGTTATGCAGAGTCTAAGGTGGGATAGGTAGTGGGGGGATTTGTTGCATTTGGAGTTGGGAGGGGCGGCAATTCAAGCTTGCCCCTCCTGACAAAAGAGATTTGTTTTTCGTTTTTAAATATAATACTAATTGTTTCTTTCTAATCTGTATTCGAAATTATTATTATTATTAGTTTTATTTTTATCTTTTCAAATAATTATAGAAAACATTTGCAGACGTCATGTGCTTACTTCCTTTGTAATACTTCGAAGTTCGTATATCCTTAGTGATAGGGGCGTGCTGGCTGGCACGGGGCGGCCCTGGATATGAGACACAATTTCAGCCCACTTATTTTTTTTTAATTTGTTAATAATGCTTATTTATTCATTTCATGAAATACCACAGAAACAGTATTGGTGTTTGTAAACTAGTCGTTAAAAGAAAATCTGTGTTTTGAAAATATCAGACGAAAGATTATTTCAATTAGATGCTATGTAGGTATAGGCGGTCGATTCTATAATCAAAATTTAATAATCAACATTGAGCAAACGTGTTATTTAATAGCGACATAAATCTATGTAAGATCCAACACAGTAGGTAAATGTTACTTACATTCAGTGGCGTATTTACAATTTTCTTCTGGGAGGGGTCTATTATTGAAAAAATACAAAAATTTAATATATCTTATATTTTTTTTTAATATACATTATACAGGTTTTTTCATTAAGATCGGTCGAACTTTAAAATAAAATAAAAAAACCTCTTTAAGTGATATTGCCACAATTTTTATTTTATTTTTAAAGAATATTCGATGACATTATGTTTGGAATATAATTTCAGCCAAATGGCCGCCGCGACTCCGTGTAGGTGGTGTATCCTGGTGGACCAATTTTGGATGACATCTTTTAGCATAAACATATAATAAGAGTAATTAAAAAAGTGGAAAAATATAATAATAAAATACAATATTACCTACCATATATTTATATATTTCAAATAACAAATAAAAAATTCTTAGAGCTTTGGGTGGGGGGGGGGGATCCAGACCCCATGGACCCCCGAAAATACGCCTCTGTTTACATTAACACAGGACGTCTCGTGATACCCACATGTGTGAATAACATTGTAAAAGACCTTTCACCCCCCTCCTGTTTTTTGCAACTGACAATATCACCGACAGGACCACCGGCGAAAAATAAAGGAATAGATAAAAGGAGAACCAAGGAGCTCTCGCAAGTGATCGAGATGGAGACCGAAGGGCATGAATTACGAACTTTAAAACTAAAAGGAAGGTTTTTGCTATAATCATCGAATAGGCAAGTGGCCCTTGAAAATGAATCGGCGTCAACGATCTTGTTCTTTTAAAATATTCTTAATTTTTAATGTGGCGGGTAGCGGCCCACCGGGCATTTGCCCGGTGTCCCGGCGGGCCAGCACGCCCCTGCTTAGTGATGAGTCTTCAAAGTTGATTTTTCGCAAAAATTTCTCTCTAATTACATTTATTGGTAAGATCCAAAGTGTTAAGTTTTAACCTACTCTAGAGGCGTAGCCACGGGGAGGGGGTGGGGGGGGGGTTAGAACCCCCAAGGACAGGGTTCATCGGATGAGTAACGGCAACGAAAAACCGTTTCTTATGGCAAACTAACCGTAATTAAATATATTTCATATGTTTAATCAAGAATTATGTTCTTTTTTAATTTCGTGAAGTACCTTTTTAGTCCAGTTAAATTGTTCTCTAAAGGGACCCTCGCGGGAAAGTTTTGAGTTAAAAGCAAAAATCCCCAAAAAAGTGAGATTTGTTTACCTTTTTTTTCCATTTTTGACAATGTTCCGTCACGAAATTTTGTTAGCAAACCTCAGATTCGGATTCAGCACACCCAAAAACATAAAAGGTTGAAGAAATTACAACTATCCCAAAACTTTCCGGGTAAAAACACAATTTAACTAGACTAAAAAATTCCACTAAATATTTTGCTTTGAGGATTGACCCCCCCCCTGAAAATTTTCTGGCTACGCCACTGAACCTACTAGTCCATGAAATTCACAGATTAAAAATTGCCATTTAGCCATAATTTAATTTAACTAAGAGCGTACCGAGTTGTTAGATTTTTTCTCAAAATAAAAACAAACAAATAAATAATAATTCAAATTAATTTAAAATAATTTGAAGTGATTATTAATTCACCTATAAATTTTTTCACTCGTAAGAATTCTTTATTCGGGGGGGGCAAGCAACCCCTACTGTCAAGTTGGATAAAATCGAACAAGCGCTTTCGCCAACTCTTTTATCCCTATGACCTCCAGAGACTGGAAATTGCTCCCAGGCACCTTCTTCCCCACGGCTTATAACCTTTAGCTGTTCAAGGCCCGTATCCACAGCACCTTCGATCCCTAGCCAGCCCATAAAATTGGGGGATGGATCTTTTTGGTGTAACTCCTTCTCTCATCAATTTCATTAGATGTGCCTCGAAATTCTTGAAGTGTGCCGCCACTGCTAGGCAGTGGTCCCTACCGAATTGAATTTTTTTTATGTTTCTTTATCAATTGACACTAAATTTAATCCAAATATTTATTTGATCATTTGAACTGAAGAGGTAGTAACATTTAACAGGATGCAGAATGTCCTATGACAATTTTATAGGTACATCAATCCAGGCGCGGATCCAGACCTCTGATTTGGGGGGGTCGTTTTAATAGTGATGGGAAAAATCGTTCTTTTTAGGGAATAGTTCTTTTATAGTTCGTTCATTATATGGAACTATAGTTCAATTGAACTATATAGTTCAGGAGTGGCCGATGTATATAAGATCTGCTTTTTATCTCAAAAGTGTGTTCGCGATCGAATTGTCCAAGCGGGGGGGGGGGGGGGGGGCCAGAGACACGCCCCCCCACACACACACATAACTTTTTTTCAATTTTAAAATTTAAAGTTATAAATTTTTTTTTAAATAAACATAAAAAATGTTAATCTCCAATGCTTTTGGGGGGGGGGGGGGGCGCCCCCCGCCCCCCCCCCCCCCCGGATCCGCGCATGCATCAATCAATAAACCAAATAAAATTCTATTAATTTATTTTATTTTTAGTGTGCCGTCAAATTTTTAAATTATTAAAAGTGTGCCGTGAGGAAAAAAATGTTGAGAATCACTGTCATAGCCCCACTCGCACTTGGCAGCATTTCTTTACTATTTTTACTAATACGAAGGAGCAATTCATGACTTTCAATTTTCTAAAAAAAGGCGTTTAAAAATTAAATTTTTACATATTTTTAAAAGTACTACTAAATAACTTATGAAGAAGCTATTTTAATATTTTTATAAATATAATTTTAAAGTACAATTAATATTTTAAAATCTATTCGAAACGTGTATTCCTTTAGTAGGGAGCGAAGTCAGTAACGCTCTCTAAGGACATTCTATACAACTTCCCACACTCGCCCAAAGAGTCACACTCTCTTTTATTCAACCTTTTATTAGCGATATACCTTTGTTCAATCCGAAAACTTATTTTATGTTCAAACATACTTGATTATAGTTTTCCCTGTATAAAACAGAACAATTTATCAAAACAAACAATGTCTACACTTGCTGCTGCTCTTTCTGTTGCAGGAAATAGAATTTCCGGAGCCCCAGTTCGAACCCAAAATGGTAAATGAATAAATTAATATATAACCTTAATAACCAACGTGTTTTTTGTATTCTATCAAAATATTCATTTCTTATTAAAATAAGTTTATTTTTATATTTAATTTAATATAATCCATGGTTAGTTAATAGAAAATATTAATTAAATCTTAAAAAAATGTATATTACTAACATCTTATATTAAATACATTTTAATTCCATACTAATATTCCTTCTCATATCCCAGTAAAGTAAAACCATTACAATTTTCGAATAATAAGAGTAACGTTCAACAAGAAAAATGAATTTTTTAGCCAGTTTCCATAGAACGCTTACTTTGTCTGGCCTTCCCTCGGAGCAACGCAACTAAGCCCTATCCTTTGTGTTCATGTATTTAACTTAATCTAATAATTAGAAAACTGCTATTTTCGAAATGTAATTATTCAACGTAATCGTGTTCGGTTCGATTCATTTTGAAAAAAGTTCGACTTAAATCAGAATTGAATAATCCAAAAAAAAAAACCATCCTCAACCCACCAAACTGAATATAATTGATCAATCAACACTTTTACCCAGTAAACTTGATTAATGAAATGAAGTTGATTCAATTAAAATCGTTGCATTGTTCCAGGGTAGTGCCGGATTTTAGCTTTTGTTAATTAACCAGTTAAAAAAAAGTCGCTTAGTTTTTGAGATATCCAGTTTAAAAAAATACTGTTTTTTTTTTTATTTATTTTATTTTTCAATTGTTTTTTGATAGAAACAACGGAAACCGTAGTATCACGGGTGTTCCGTGTGGCGCCGCTATTGACGGTGGATTCTTTTAGAAAATAATATTAATTAAAAAAAAATAACGCCAACCTAATCGCCTAAAAACCAGCCCGATATGAAGAATACGGGCCGAACTGAATATATCTTAACCGAACCATTCAAAGTTTGTTCGGGAACCCATTTTTTTATCTAAATGAACCGAGATGATGAATAGAACCGAACCTATGAAAAGTTCTAAAAGTGAAAAGTGCCAACGCCCACTTGAGACAATTTGAGACATCACAGTCCATAAACTCAATTTCAGTTCAAATTTGTAGTTTAAAATGTTATTTTTACTTTCCGGCTTATTCTATCTAGTTCTAAAAGAATCCTTCGTCAGATAGCGGCGCCATACGGAACCCGAGATAATACGGTTTCAGTGGTTTCTATAAAAAAACAATTGAAAAATAAATACAAAAAACGGTATTTTTAAACTCGATATCTTGAAAACTAAGCGAAATCTCAAAATATGGTATTCTTCATTTTGAGTGAGTACTATAAGAGCCGGTTGTATGTCGCAAAGTAAATGCTTTTTACCACTAACAAACGGTAGATGGTAAATGGAGGCCAATCAGATGACAGGCACTGAAAGCGATTCTGATCTGATTGGCCATCCCAGTCCCACCATTTACCATCTACCGTTTGTTAGTGGTAAAAAGCATTTACTTTGCATTAATTAAAAAACATTACTTGCGACATACAACCGGCCCTCCTACTTTCAGTGCCTATCCTCTGATTGATTGCATCCCAGGTCCTCCATTTACCATCTACCGTTTGTTAGTGGTTTGTTAGTGGTAAAAAGCATTTACTTTGCGACATACAACCGGCCCTAAGAATCCATCGTCAGATCTCGACGCCACAGTTACCGTAGAATCCCCAATAATATTAAACAATAATTAAAACTTGTGTTGTCTTTTTCGTGACTTCCTGAACACTCTTCAAGAGATCATTCATAAAGCTAGCCGCATACTATTAACTAATTACGTGAAGAATACAAGATAATGTTAATTTATTTCTAATGACAATATTATTGATCCAACCCGAAAGAATCTTCCTGATCATTTGTTTGTTTGACGAACAGAGCCCCAACAAGAAAATCCAATTCTTTGTTTCAGTTTCTGCTGCGTGTTCAATCTCTAATATTGTGAAGACATCCCTAGGACCTGTGGGTCTTGACAAGATGTTGGTTGACGACATTGGGGTATATATTAATTATTACAAATTGAAGCCATAAATAAAACCAAAAAATTATATAATTAAATGATTAATTTTTAGGATGTAACAGTTACTAATGATGGGGCCACTATTTTAAAATTATTAGAAGTCGAACACCCTGCTGCGAAAGTCCTAGTTGAATTAGCTCAATTACAGGATGAAGAAGTTGGCGACGGAACTACATCTGTTGTAAGTGAAATTACTTATAAGCAGTAGAGACAGGATTTTTTGACATTATAAATCTTAAAAATAGGAAGGCACAAAATATGTTTAAACAATTAAAATATTCAAAATAAAAAAATTAATTTGATTTATTAATAATAAGAATAAAAAACATTTAGCCCTGGCCTAACTATCTTCTAGATCTAAAATATTTTTTTTTTTATAGTTATATTTTAATAAAAAATAATTCTAACGAAATCAGGCCTAACAAAACGTTCACATTTAAAAGAAATGAAAAAGAAAATTGTAGTTGTGTGATTGACCTTTCATATTTAATTATTATTATAATTAAGCATAGAATAAGCTTTTTTTCACATTACATTCTTTAAAAGTAAAATAATCATTGTAATATGAGTCGCTCATTATCTAAATCGATTAACTCCACCAAAAGAAAAAGTAAAGATAATTGAATAAATAATACACATTCTTGTTTAATTTCTTTTAAAATATAAAATAAAATAAACAAATGTTTAGAGTGAATTATTACAAGCGTAGGTTTTGGTATTGGTTTGAATTACAAAATTCTCTAACAATGGCTTCTTAAATTATTTATTAATCGATGACCACATTTTTCTATCATTTAGTGCTGTTAAGCCTAATCGTTAAAGAAATGTATTTTAATTATAAAAAGTTGAGCATCAATCAATCAAGTGCTTTCTTATTAAAATTTAAAAAAAAAAAATTCTAAAAGTGGAGTTAATCCCTTTGACTTTTGCGACTCAGATGCAATAAGAATTTATTATATTTAAATTTTGAAAATTCTTATTACTAATTCACTAAATTTTAAATAAAATAATTTTGTTTTCATAATCCTTACTGCTCCTGGAAATTGATCTCTAGCCATTACTTGAAAAAAAAAATTATCTTTGCTTTCATTATGTGTTGCGATATGAAAATTGTCTCTCCATATTCCTCATAATTTGAATACAAAAACTGAAACATCAGATGAAAAGTAAATGGGTTCCGAATTCATTAATGTAATTTTGTAGTTAGCTACGCAAAGATACACTAGATTTTGGCATTTTGCTATACTGACGGCAACAAAAAATGAAACGGATCTGAAACTAAAACTGGATTTAATACTAGAGATGAATTTATAAATAAATAATAAAATACTTTTTTATTTCTCTAAAATTATATTATTATTAAACATCGCAGCGCCTCCCAATCGATCCCAGACCCCAAAGATCGAAAATAATTTTCTCTTCACCCGGGGCGCGACCACAACAATTATTTTCGACCTTTGTGGTCTGCGATCGATTGGGAGGTGCTGGTATATTTAATTGTTTAATTAATTAATCAAGGCCAACGCTGCGAAAAATGAACGAGGAAAGGATTAAAGAAATTCCATAATTCATATAGACATTAGGTATTAGTTTGAGTTCGTGGATCACTGGCTAAGGGGATATAGGAGCTAAAGCTCTTATGACAAAGCATCCCAGTACACATGCGAAGATCCCGGGTTCGAGTCCCGGCTGATCCTTTTGTCTATAATAAAAATAATCTTTTCTTCGTTCCCTAAATTTAACTTTGTTATATTACTATATTTTTTTGTATTATTAAATTTAATTATATATTTATGTGCTATAAAGTCCATCTGTCTGATTCTTTGGGGAATCGAAACAGATGAATTTTGTTCGAATATTCACTAATAAATTTTATTTTGAATGTTTAATGTTAACGTTAGATGAACGCGAAAGTTTTAACTTTATAATTTAAATTCATCTGTTTCGATTCCCCAAAGAATCAAACAGATGGACTTTATAACAAATTTATAAGAACCATACTATTAGGAAAATAGTTGAATACGCGCCTGAACTAAGGAGTTGAATATATATAAAATTTGATTAAATGACCTATTCGGGGATCCATCGCTTAAATGGAAAAGGCATTTGCGGGCTTAACACAGAGGATTCCGGATCATACCCGGCTGGGTCCTATCTTTTTTCAACTCTTGGTTCAGTATCAAAACGAATCAGGTCCCAATTGCACCAAAATAGGGCAGTGACCTGATAAAAAGTTTTAACTTTCGCGTTCATCTAACGTTAACATATATATACATATATATTAGGGTGGTCCTTATTTTGGGTATTTTCGAATTTTTACGCTGGCAGAGGTTCATATGGTTCGAAAAAAAAAAAAAAATATTTTCCAAGTTTCAAGTCCCTATCTCAATTTTAAACTTGTGCCTCAGAGCGATGCAAGTTTCCCATCTATAAATAACATAGGGTTTTTAGCATTGAACGATCAATTTTTTATTCCGGCCAAAGTAATATTTCAAAAAATTTGAATCTCTGTAAACTTTACCCTTATAATAGTAGCTATCCTTCAGAGTTTTTCCAGATTTTTAGTTATTATAATTTTGGAGTTACAGCTAGATAAAATACTGCCATATCTTAGTGTTAGTAAAATAATAAAACTAAGATACGAGGTAGGTTTCACAAAAAAGAAATAAAACAAAATTGAGTTTTGAGTTCGATATATTTCGGGGGTTAGCCCATCATCAGGAGTCTAAAAAAATATTTGTATTTTTTTTTTTATTTGAAAACGGCTATAACGATTTTGATGATAAAACAAACTTTATTAACAAGTTTTGAAGATAAAAAAACGTTCTGGATAGCACTCTACCTTGGCAAAATTCATTTCAATTGACTTTTTCTTAATTAAATTAATTAGTGACAGGTGAAAATATCAATAAAAAAATGTATAATTACATTTTTTTTCAATTTCCTATTATTAATTAATTGTTTGTTAATTTTAAAACCCACTAATAGTTCATAACAAATATTATTTATTAAAATTAGAATTCACAAATATCACGGGTGAAATTTTTTACTCGAAGACTTAATCTTTTTGCTTCAGAGATAAACCATTGTTTCAGATATTATTATGGATCTCGTGTTCATTTACCGAGGTTGTGAAATCAACTCTTCTGACATAATTAAACTCATCCCTATCTTGAGTTTTCTTTAAAAATTGCATTGATTCATTTCACACTAAACTATTATACTTTTAAATGTAATCTAGTTGTAACTAATTTAAAAAGTCATCCTGTCTCTACTAATTATGAAATAGGAATAATTTTAAATGAAAAATACTCTAAAACATTTTTTACTTTGATTTTTAGGTCATAATCGCTGCTGAATTGCTTAAAAATGCTGATGATCTTGTTAAAGCCAACATTCATCCTACATCCGTGATTAGTGGTTATAGATTAGCTTGCAAGGAAGAGCATACTATATATTAAAATAAAACAATAATCTTTTCAACTTCATATAATTTTATAAATTTGATTTTAGGGAAGCTTGCAAATACATTCATGATCATTTGACTATAAATGTAGATGACTTAGGCCGAGACTGTCTGATTAATGCTGCAAAAACTTCCATGTCTAGCAAATTAATTGGATCGTATCCTTTTTTATATATGTTAAATCTAGGTAAAATAAGGTGATTGAGTCATTTATGACTTTGTCACACACCTTCTCCCCTATCTTCTATTAAAATAAAAGAAAAAGAAGTATATTTATATTCACTTCTAATTTTTTTATTTTATTTAAGATGAAGAAAGATTTGTATTTTTTAATAATAGCATTTACAGAAATAAATGTAGACGTTTGCTTAGATTTTTTAAAATATTTAAAAAAAAAATACTTAAAATATTTTTATAAAAAAATCAGAGAAATCCCAGTGTCAAATCTATACATGTGCAATGTACATGTTCCGATTTCAACAAAAATTTAATCAAACTCTTAATCTCAATTAAAAACAACTAAATTTTTTTTTTTTTTTTAATCGCATTAAGGTTTGTTAAGTAGAGCTTTGCACAATATTTGTTAACTATCTTAATTACTCATTTTGACAAAATAATTAATATCTTTTAAAATAAAATTTATTTGATTTTCACTAAAAAAGACTTATCTAGTGTTAAACGTCCTGAATTCACTCATTTTTGGAGCTCCGTTCAAAAATAAAAACATATCTATTAGTATCACTACAATGTCGGCCAGAGTAAACTAAATAAAATACCAACTTATATTCTGATTAGCTTAGTACCGGAAGCCTTTTTCTATTTTTAGGGTTCCGCCTGACCATTGTAGCTCAAAAACTTATAAGATACAAACTTGAAATTTACAAGTTATATGTATTCATTTTTCCCGAAATCAAAAATATAATTTTTGTGGTGTATAAAATATAAAATATTTTTTTATCATGGCATTAGTATTAGCAAGTATTCCTGTAATGATCTCTTTAAGTAGAATTAGGCAGCCCCAAATTGGCCATTTTTAGGTGATTTTTGTACCATTCGGCATTTAGAATTGGTTTGTATTAAAATTATTAAAAATTCCCTCATTCTCTTCTTATCAACTACAAGTAAGAACGAATGTGATATCAAGTATTTTGAAAGTTATAAGGTACCAAATCCTTATGCGGTTCGACTTGCACTTGGCTATTTATTATTTTTTTATCAAAATAATATTCAATAAACGAAACATCAACACAACTTTTACCGTACGATTCAATCAATACTTGACCATACTTTGGTCAAGTAAAGATATTATAAAAGTATTTTTCTTAAAGTTATATTAGAGATTCCTCTTTTTTTTCCAATATGGTTGTTGAAGCTGCCCTGGCTGTAAAAATTCCTGATAACAAAGGAGGTTTTATCTATCCTATTAAAGCAATAAACGTTTTAAAGTCTCATGGACGTAGTAGTATAGAGAGTGTTCTTGTGACCGGTTATGCCTTAAATTGCGTAGTTGCTTCAGAGGGTATGTCAAATTTGATTATTTAATTAATTTAAAATTAATGTTTAAATTACACTAATAATTTTTTTTTTAGCCATGCCTAAAAGAATAGCGAATCCGAAAATAGCTTGTTTGGATTTCAGTCTACAAAAAACCAAAATGAAGCTTAATGTTCAGGTATTAAGAAAATTTAATGATAAAATTATAATTATAAATAACAAATTAATAATTGTTCATATTAAAACTAGATGTTAAAATTTTATAAACATGGCGATATAATAAATAAGTCTCATGTTTTATCATAAATAAATTTATATATATATACCTATATTTCCTATTTTTAAGAAAGTATTTCTTTTTTTTTAATTCATTTGTTTCTATAGCCATCTTTTTGGCTTTATGTGCCTTGCTCATTCTCCGTGTCTTATTATCTTTAATTTTTCACCTTATATGGGCTTGGCCAAGTTCAATAAATAGATTTTCTTTTTTTTTTTTTACTTTAAAGTTATTTTCTAAATAATCATAAGTTTTATAAGAAAAGATTCTAAAAGCATGAATTATGTTTACTTATTTTTATAGATCCTCGTTCAAGATCCTACTAAATTAGAAGGTTTACGTCAACGCGAATCTGACATTACAAAAGAAAGAATCGAAAAAATATTAGCAACAGGTGCTAATGTTATTCTTTGTTCTGGAGGAATTGATGATTTATGTCTCAAGGTATATTCCTCTTTACTAACTTATTTACTTACTGTTAATGTAAATTATATTTAATTTCTTTGTTAATCTTGTATTAGTATTTTGTGGAAGCCGGAGCTATGGCTGTCCGCCGCGTAAAGAAACAAGATCTCATGAGAATCTCTCGTGCAACTGGAGCAACGTATCTTACATCACTTTCTACTTTGGAAGGTAAACAAATTTTGATTGATTTTTTAACCCTTTAATATTTATAAAGTAAACATATTTAAGTTCAGTGGCATCTCGTGTGACTAACACTCCTTACGACGAACTTTTCGTACCACGAACTTCGGGTTCACGACCGCTCTTCGGCGGAAACTTTTTTTTTTTGAAAATCGCCTTTCTTTCATTAAACTTTTCATACCAGAAACCTTATTGTGAAACGAATAAGTTCGTGTCGAGAGGCAGACCTGGGCGCTGGCATAACACATGTTATGGGGCCTCTTCCATTTATAGATGTGAAATGAAAAAAAATTCCCATAAAAATAAGAAATTTATTGTTCAACCGTAGAGTAAGAAAGAAAATGCCACATTGTCACCATTTAGCTTTTAATCTTTAATGTTTTTATAAGCAATTCATGAACAAAAGACTAGTTAAAGAAAATTCGTCGTAGATTGCAATAATGTAATTCCGGCATGTGAAATACTACAAGATAAAAAATGGTTCGAAGAATAAAAATAAAAAATAAGCCAAGCTCTGAGGGCCCCTGCAAATTGTAGGTCCTGTGGAATTTGCCTCCCCCCATCGGATTCTTCTAAGTATAGGAACAGAAGTAGAAAGAAATAGACAATTGCTTTAAACTTTTCGAAGAGTCCGTCATGATTCCCAAATGTGCTTAATATTTTAACTTGATAAATATATATTCTGTGCGACCTAAATATTATAAAATAGTTATTTTTCGAGATAACTATAGCTAGTATTTGTATAATTTCGCAACCCATAAAAATTCCTGCGCGACCCAAAGGTTGAGGGACACTGCTGGACAGTTATATATTTACAGTGTATCTGTTTGTTTTACAAAAATCACGATCCATAGTTTTTTCCCTTATTAATTATAGAGCAAAAATGTAAAGAGAAAAGATACACTTTTAACGAACAAATTTATTTTACCTTTCCCCAAAACTTTTTCCATGAATTTTGGTCTCTATCTCTATCTCAACTTTTTTATCTAACCAAATTTTTGTCATTACAAAAAACAGAAGTTCCTTTCAACCCTAAGCAAAAAACTCCTATCACTACTTTTCATAGCATATAGATTTAATATTAATAAATAATCAAACCCTACTGGTTGAATCTGAGCCTAACTCACTCTTTCCCACGAACAACCGATCTGAATTGAATATAACATAACGGACCCAACAACATTTAAAATAAATGAATTTTAGAGGTGATATGAAATTTATAAATGGTGGTCTGGAGAAATATCTCACAAATGTAGTTAAATTGAAAAAATAGATGTAGCTATTTGCCTGTAATTACTATTTAGCTACGATTAAATAAAATAGGAAATTTTTCTAGATAATGATTGATTGAATTCTTTTGCACCACAAATCAGCAATCGAATTCCCTCTATTTTGATACTATTTATATGTACGAGTATATAAAAAAAATTATATAAAATACTAATAAAAATTGAATATCATATTTTTAGGTGAAGAGGTTTTTGACCCAGAATATTTAGGAGAAGCTCAAGAAGTAGTTCAAGAAAGAATTAGTGATGATGAGCTATTACTAATTAAAGGGTATGTATCTTACTTATTTCTATATTAAATTTTATTTTTTCTATAATAAATTTAAAAAGAATTAAAAAAAGAAATATATCTTTTTATTTATTTTTTCAGACCAAAAGCTAGAACTGCCGCCTCAATTATTTTGAGAGGACCTAATGATTTCTTTTGCGATGAAATGGAACGATCAATTCATGATTCTCTTTGTGTTGTAAAGAGAGTTCTTGAGAGCAAGAATGTAGTCCCAGGTGGTGGAGCTGTCGAGGCTGCTTTATCTATTTGCCTAGAAAACTTTGCTACATCCTTGGTAATTTCATTTTTTCTTTCATTAGTAAATAAAATTAATATAGGAAAAGGTTGAATTCAAGATTGGTAGGAGTGACTAGGAATAATATTCAGGGCTGGGTCTTTTGGTGAACTAGTTACTAGTTAATTCCATTTTGAGAAAATGAGTACAAGTTTCTTTAACTTTTAAAAATTAGTTACAGTTAGTATGCTGTATTAGTTACAAGTTAATCTCTATTTTTCTAAACTATGAACAGAAAACATGATAATTCTATGAATCATTTTTTACATGAATAAAGTAAAAATTGAGCCATTCATGATTAAATCTTTAAATAAAAAGGAATGATCTCAATATATGTACTTTTCATAATCACCTTATTGATTAATCTGAAATTTTAAATATAATATTGGGTTGGGAAAAAAGTTTTTTCATATTTCAATCATGATATCACGGCTGCTTATGGATTGGCCTTATAACCTCTACCCCTTTCAGGGACAGTGGTAAAGTCATTTAGTGTGAAGAAAGTTCACCAAAAAAGTGATTTTTTTTAAATAATACTAAAATCAATAATTAAATCTTTCACTTTTACCTCATTTATCCGATGAAGTCCTATTTTTACTCTTCCCTTTTTGGATAGTTTGTGTTTGCCCTATTTATCATGCAGGATCCCAGTACGACTAATTGTACAAACTAGTGTACACATCTGCTAAAGATTGAATTATTTTGAATTTGTTGAAAACAACCTTTCTCCCTTTATTTTATTTGTACCTGAGGATAAATAAAATTTTCAACATTCACATTATTATTTTTTTTTTTGTTATTTTGATGACATCAGTAAATCATATAATATCTTTTTTTTCAGAGTTCTCGGGAGCAATTGGCTATTGCAGAATTTGCTAAATCAATGTTAATAATTCCTAAAACTCTTGCTGTTAATGCAGCACAAGATTCCACTGAATTGGTAGCAAAATTGAGAGCATATCACAATTGTAGCCAAACTAAAACTGAGAATGAACATTTTAAATGGTAAGTTTAAGAAAATCAAATAATTAATTGAAAATAATCTATATTTTATTATATACATTTATTTATTTATTTTTATATTATATTTATATTCACAAAGAGAAACAAAGAGGTTGTCCTCTGCTTGATGCAAATAAACATACACACATATATATCGAGATGATATATCTGTATATATACCATATATATTATTTATTTGTTTGAGACTATAGTTTCGAAGACTTGGTCTTCATCATCAGTCTTTTTTAATTATAAATATTGTTTTTCATGGAGTCAATACCGTATGCTGGCTACCAGCTAAGAAACATCAAATTTTCAATATCCATACGGTATTGACTCCATGAAAAACAATATTTATAAGCATATCAAATTGTAGCCAAATTCAACTGAGAATGAACATTTTAAATGGTAAGTTTAAGAAAATCTCAAATAATTAATTGAAAATAATCTATATTTTATTATATACATTTATTTATTTATTTTTATATTATATTTATATTCACAAAGAGAAACAAAGAGTAAAAGAAACTCTGCTTGATGCAAATAAACACGAGATACGATATATCTGTATATATAATATATATATTATTTATTTGTTTGAGACTATGTTTCGAAGACCCGGTTCATCATCAGTCTTTTTTAATTATAAATATTGTTTTTCATGGAGTCAATACCGTATGCTGGCTACCAGCTAGCAGAACATCAAATTTTCAATATCCATACGGTATTGACTCCATGAAACAATATTTATAATTAAAAAAGACTGATGATGAAGACCAAGTCTTCGAAACTATAGTCTCAAACAAATAAATAATATATATATATATACAGATATATCATCTCGATAAATGTGTGTATGTTTATTTGCATCAAGCAGAGGACAACCTCTTTGTTTCTCTTTGTGAATCAACAACTCTGCTACTCTCGGCAAAACAAAAACTTTTCAATTATATTTATATTGTTTGTATTTTTTTTAAATGGTGGGGATTAGACCTTTATGAAGGTACCGTCAAAAACAATATCACTGCTGGAGTAATGGAACCTGCTATTTCGAAAATAAAATCTCTAAAATTCGCTACCGAAGCTGCTATTACAATTTTACGTATTGATGATATGATACGCCTTCATCCTGAGCAAAAGGATTCAAGAGGCTATCGAGACGCTATGGCCTCTGGAGAATTAGAAGATTGATGAATCTATTTCATTAATATTAAACTCTCTAATAATAATAAAATTGCTTTTATATAACTCACATCATAATGAATAATTGAGCTTTTTTAATATTTACATTTTTCTATTTTTGAGAAGTTACATTTCTATAAATATAAATTAAATTTACTTATCATAATCAAAAACTCATTGATACTAAATTATTCATTACACATACAATTTAAAGTTAATAAATAAACATATTACTAATCCAATAAAACTTGTTAATGAATTAATTAATATTAACAGTTAATATTGAATTACTAATGTTTCGCTAATTTTGTAACATAATTTATAACACCAAAATAAAAGTTTACTTTTGAATCACTAAGATTCCTCTTTATCTTTCTTTCCTGAACAAATCGATTCCAATTAATATCATATGAATGGGTGAAAAAGAAAAAAGATGTAATTTTTTTTAACATACTTTATTTTTCTTGTCAAACAGAAAGAGTACAGAAAAAAATAAGGAAAAGTTGCCCCACATAGGTAAGCTTCTTTGCAGGGCTGTGCTTTGCTATGATACAGAGAGGCGGCACCGTAAGAGCGTCATAAGCAACTAAATCAAAATACTATTTGAATCATTCAATAATTAAAAATCTTAACGCAACGCTTTTTACTTTATCATACAGGGTATGGTCAAGTATTGTAATCGTGCATGAAAAAAGGTGTTTTTTTTCCTTCTTTTTTTCGAAATATCTCAAAAACGGCTGAAACTATTTTGATTAAAAGAATTGAGCGAAACCATGTCATTTTTCTCTACAAAAAAGCTCTAATAAGTGAACATCAAAAAAATTATATTTTTTGAGATAATAATTGTTTTGTCAAAATGTCTCTTAGTCTGTCTGGTTGTTAGTTAGTTAGTCTGTGCGTTACCAAATTTTTGTGGACGAGCTAGCTCAAAAACTAATGTGAATATCGAAACCAAATTTAACACGTAGTTTTGGTCCATTGAGATTAAGAGCTGATTAGATTTTGGCTTATCGACCCAAAATTAAGGGGCGTGGAGGGGGTTTAAAATTAAAAATCTAGGCCATTTGAGCAAACTCAACCAAATTTTGTATACATAATCAGTGGGAACCCAGGTGTCTAAAAATGCAAAAACTAACCGCCCAAAATGAAAATCTAGGCTCTTGTACCAAATTTTGTATACATAATCAGTGGGCCCCCATGAGTCTAAATATCCAAAAACTAACCCCCTCCCCTATATGATTATTCTTCTTCTTCATCTTCTTCATAGGCTTTCGCCTGTTCTTCCAATAGTAAAAAAAGAATAAAGACGTTAGTTTCTTGCTGCGACATCCTTCCATCTTTTTTTCGGCCGCCCTCTGCTCCGTGTGCCACGTGGGCGATTTTCCTTCACGATTTTTGCAAGGCGGTCATCCGTCATTCGTTCCACATGTTCCCCCCATCCTCTCCTTCTCACATCGATCCATTGTACTATATCCTGGATTTCGCTTAGTTCTCTTAGATCATTGCTGAGGATTCTATCCCTTAATGTTTTCCCATGTATAGCCCTTATTATTCTCATCTCTGTTGTTCGGAGTAGTTGTTGGGTGGTAGTTGTTGATGCTCTAGTTTCTGCTGCATATGTTAACACGGGACGTACGCAGGTCTTATAAATTCGTACTTTGCTTTTTGCTGACATATATTTGTTTTTCCAGACCAAACCATATAGACATCCAGCTATCCTAGCACCTTTTGTTACTTGGGTTTTAACCTCTTGGCTCAGATCTCTGTGCGCCGAAATCTCGGCTCCCAAATAGTTAAATTTTTCAACTTGATCTAATGTTATATTTTTAAGTTTGATTTCACACTTAAGATGTTCTTTCGCTATCACAATACATTTTGTTTTTTCAATGGATATTTCCATATTTAATCTTTCTGCAATTTGGTCGAATTGAGATAAGAGAGTTTGCAGATTTTGCTCGCTGTCCGACACCAAAACCACGTCATCAGCATAGCACACAGCCTGTATGGAGTTTTCTCCCATTTTGTATCCAAGATGGGTCGTCAAATATGATAAAATTTTATCCATAATGAGATTGAAGAGCAAAGGACTTAACGAATCGCCCTGCCTCACTCCACTTGTTATTGAAATAGATCCCGATATCTTGTTATTTGATTTGATTTTTGCTCTTGTATTTGTGTTTAAATCCTTTATTATTCTAATTAATCTTTCTGGAACCTCTCTTTCTCTGAGACAACCTATTATATCTTCTAATCTTACCCGATCAAAAGCTTTTTTAAGATCTATGAAACATAAGTATGCCGGGTTGTTGAATTCGATTGATTTTTCAACTATTTGTCGTATAATAAATATAGCGTCAGTTGTTGAGCGGTTCTTTCTAAAACCCTGTTGTTCCTCTCTCGGTTTAATGTAGACCAGCAGTTTGTTAAGGATAACTTTAGTAAAGAGCTTTAGGATAGTATTTAGTAAAGTTATACCACGATAGTTATTAAGGTCTGCTTTACTACCTTTCTTAAATATAGGAATTATTAAGCTTAATAATTATTAATTATTATTAATAATTATTAAGCTTAATAATTCCCTATATGATTATAAATAATTTTATTAAATATTAAATATAAGTGAGGGGCCAGGTTGTCAAGTGGATGGCCACATCAGAACACTTCAGCTTATTTTATATTATTCTCTATGTTAATGTATCGTCGATGTTAATCCGATATGGTTGTAGACGATTTATGATTTATCCCTCGTCTCTTAAGCGCTTGTAATTTTAAGCCAAATTGGTAAATCTTTTTCAATAATAAATAGCCTGTTGTACCTTAGACGTAACTTGTATTGAACAGCTCTCATTAACAATGAGTTGTCGCTTTTATCTCTATTCAAAATAAATATGAAATTGAAGAATTCTTTAGTGATATTTTTTTAAGCTTATATCTAAATCGGAGAGAGTTTGACAAAATTTAGATGACACATTTGGAAAAAACTTTTGAGTTAAAGTGTTTTGAGGTCAAGACTATGACAACTGAGCTAATATGAAGGGGTGTACAAAATAGAATATTTAAAAAATATCCAAAGTTTTTCCAAATTAAAATTAATAAAACACTTCAAACTAAGTTCAGTAAGCCATACAAAACTTAGAAATATGTCATTAATCTCTATCGAATCTACATTGGCTGCCACTCTAGATTACACATCCCTAATTAATGAATTTAATTTAATGAGTTAAAGGGGTATAACTGAAGTGTGTAGTAGACTGGTAGAATGTAGTTGATATCATTATTTTAAAGTAGTTCCTCTTTCCAAAATAAAAATAGTATTCGTACCTTTTGTGCAGTTTTTTTTTTTTTTTTTTACTTTTTCCAATGCGAAGCATGGGGAAAGTATTGTAATCGATCTCGCGGCAAGCGCGACTTCAAAGGGTCCTCAGGTAAAAACTACGGAACCTATGAACTCAATTAAAATCACAAATTGTCGTATTCAATTAGGTTGAATTTTAGCACGTGACGGTTTTGCCAAAAATTGCATGGGGTCTCGTCGAGAGGCCAAAAAGTGCGATTTTTTCATTTAGTGCGTGCGGATGTATGTATGTTATCGTTTTTATGGCCCACGATTTTTTCCACGCCGATTGAAATGAAATTGAAAACCTACCATTAGTTTAACAAAATGAAGCGCTGATTAGTTTTTGGTACATATCGGCCCACAAACATTAGTACTTTATTTTGGTACTTTTTTAGTTTTTTCTAAATATTTTGAAAATGACTTAACCTATTTTGATGAAATTTAATATCCTAATTAAGTACCTTGGGAACCACAAAAAAGTTTAATAAAGTTTTTAGTAAAATTATATTTTAAAGTACTTTACTCTAGAGTAAGATAGTACTTTTTTAAATTCTTTAAAATTTATTCATTTGATCGTTTTATATAGCTCATTTAACATAACATAAGTAAGAATGGATAGGCTTCTCTATGTGAAATGCTAAAAATTTGGGATTAAATTTTATAAGTAACCATAGCAACAGCGTTGTTTTCTTATCCGTTACCTTTGCTGAAGACATAGAGGAATCGACTTAAAATCAAAAATAGCGATTTTTTCTCATCTAGTACTTGAGGAATAACCATTCTATATTGGATTTTTTACGTTTCGGTTTTTATTGGTAACCATTTCTGAAGACATATAGGAATCGACTTTAAACCAAAAATAGCGATTGATTCTCATCTAATTCTTGAGGAATAACCATTCTATATTGGATTTTTGACGTTTCGGTTTTTATTGGCAACCATTTCTGAAGACATAGAAGAATCGACATAAATTCAAAAATATTGATTGATTCTCATCTATTACTTGAGGAATAACCATTCTATATTGGATTTTTGACTTTTCGGTTTTTATTGGTAACCATTTTTGAAGACATAGAGGAATTGACTTAAAATCAAAAATAGCGATTGATTCCGATCTAATACTTGAGGAATTACAATTCTAGATTGGATTTTGAGATTTCGGTTATTATTTGTAACCATTGCGGAAGACATTGAGGAATCGAGTTAAAATCAAAAATAGCCATCGATTCTCATCTAATACTTGAGGAATAACAATTCTACATTACATCAAGCATGAGTTCTTTGCCATAAAAGAATTTAGTCTTTTTGATTTTAAGTCGATTCTTCGACGTTTTCAGTAGAGGTTGCCATTAATAGTCAAAACATCAAAAATGGAATACAATAAGGTTATTCCTCTAGTAGTAGATAAGAATCGATCGTTATTTTTGATTTTAAGTCGATTCCTCCATGTCTTCATCAATGGTTACCAATAATAATCGAAACGTCAAAAATCTAATGTAGAATTGTTATTCCTCAAGTATTAGATTAGAATCGATGGCTATTTTTGATTTTAAGTCGATTCTTCTATGTCTTCAGCAATGGTTACCAATAATAACCGTAACGTCAAAAATCCAATGTAGAATGATTATTCCTCGACTATTAAATGAGAATAGATCATTATTTTTGAATTAAAGTCAACATGAACTGCAAATCGCAAGTGATATCTGATTAATAATAAAGGAATAAACATATTGATATTTCAAATGAATTTGGATAAAGTTTAGCAACGATCCGTTGCAGTTTATTTTTTTTTTAATCAAGGTTATTTTAAAGAAAAAACATTTCGAAGACTTGCATCATACTAAGAAAATATACCGCATGGCCCTGCCTTGTGTGGGATAGTAATGAAATATTATTTTGATGATTTATGTCCATCGATTAAATTAATAAGTTGTTGTAGGGAAAAAAGGACAATAGCTTATGCAAATAATTTTTATTCTTTGCCAACGTTTCGTCAACTTGGTTGACTTCCTCAGGGCTCAAACAAATTAACTTCTTTTCATATTTGTCATTCTATTAATATTCATTCTTAGAATACACATAAGGCCAGTCATCGAACAGATTAAAAATATTTTCTTATTTAAAATCTTCCTCTGGCCTTATGTGTATGCCAAGAATAAATATTAATAGAATGACAAATATGCAAAGAAGTTAATTTGTTTGAGCCCTGAGGAAGTCAACAAAGTTGACGAAACGTTGGCAAAAAATAAGAAATATTTGCATAAGCTATTGTCCTTATTTCCCTACAACAACTTAGTAATGAAATATGTTTAACAATTCAAAAAATCCATATAATATAATATTAAAAATATGAAGTCTATAAAATAATTATTAACAAATAAAGAAAAAAATTGAATATGTGAAAAATAATTATAACATAAAGAGAAGAAAATCGATTGTTTTAGTATGTTATAGAAAATTCAATACTCTGGTAGTGAATATTTTAGCAGTAAAATTTTTTTCTTGATATATATAGGTACACATCATCTTAGGTTATCTATACTAACAGTTTTTTTAAGTCTTAGCGAATCCCTTATGAGGATATCAAAGTCTCTGTGCGTCTGCCGACCACAGATTAAAATGAGTTTTGTCTAATTTTTGTTCTTTAGTATCTTAAACTAACGTGATTAGAGCAGCCAGGGGGAGGAGATAATAATAGACCCCCTGGGTTCTGGAAATATTCTATGTTGGTTTAAATAAGATAATTTTTTTTCTTAGAAAATGACTGTATTTATATTAACGTTAAAATCTTTTAGAGTAATTAAATATATATTTTCAAAAAAAAATATACATAAATATATATAATATATATCACAATTTACTAGGTTTAATAAAAAATATTTCTTAAATAATTAATTTACATTACGAATCTTTTGGGTTTTGAATTACAAATAAAAAGAAAAAATTATACTTAATTAATGTATAATCAAGGGGTTGGTTCTGGCAGGTGTGCACGCAGGCGACCAAATTCTTAGAACATATTTATTTAGCACTTTTAAATAATAAAATTAAAATTAGGAAGAAATATCAATTCTTTATGTACCGTTTTATCACCACTTTTGTTTAACATATACTCGGAAGAAATTTTTAACAAAACACTCTATGACTCAACAAAGGGAATCCTGGTAAATGGGATAAGGATAAACAATATTAGGTTCGCGGATGACGCAGTGGTATTTGCGGACAGTCTGGAAGATCGAACGACCTCTCGATGCACAGTCTGGAATATGGAATAGAAATAAATATAACCAAAACCAAATACATGGTAATAAGCAAAAATCTACCACAACCTGGAATGTTGACCATAAATAATAAAATAATTGAGAAGGTAGAAACAACCACATATTTGGGAAGTACGGTCAAAGAGAATTGGGACCATTCTGTTGAGATCCGCTGCCGAATAGAAAAAGCTCGAAGCACTTTCATCAGAATGTCGGGCCTGTTCAAGTGCCATTTCCTTAATTTGCCAACTAGAGTACGACTCCTTCGATGCTACGTGTTCCCTGTGCTTCTGTATGGAGCTGAGACATGGACGGTTACAGAAGCAGCTAGTAAAAGATTGGACGCATTTGAAATGTGGCTATATCGAAGAATTTTGAGAATCCCTTGGACAGCACATGTTACAAATAAAAATGTGTTACAACGCCTAAATAAAGAAATGGAAATCATAACTACAATCAAGGCAAGAAAACTGGAATATTTGGGACACATAATGAGAAATAAAGCACGATATGGGCTCCTTCAGCTTGTACTACAGGGGAAGGTAATGGGAAAGAGAGGACTGGGCAGAAGACGCATCTCTTGGGTTAAAAACCTAAGAACTTGGTTTGCTAGTTCCACTACGGGTCTATTTAGAGCCTCAGTAAATAAGATTATAATTGCCGGAATGATCGCCAACGTCCGGTAACGGACAGGCACTAGAAGAAGAAGAATGTACCTTATGCTAGTTTTTATAATGATGTTGCCAAAGTAATATATGAAACAGTTATATACAATTCAGAAACGGTTTATCAGCCTAATAGACGACCTGACCCTTATTAACTGTCTTGACTCGCTGGCTCATTATCTCCGCGTTTTCTTTATTTTATAAATACTATCTTCGATGAAATAAAATCAATAATTTCCCTCTAAGCTTTCTTTCCGCCAAGCACATTATTCGTAACTCCTAACACCAGTTCGCGGTCGAACCACTTTATTCACCATTAAATATAGTACGTTTATCCCCAGGACTTTTCGGAACTGGAAGTCTTAAGACTATTCATTCATTCAAGACCCAGGTGCCCAGACACCTTCGTCTACCCTTTTCGCTTGGTCGCCTATCCCCTTTTCTTTGATAATGCAAGGGTTATTAAGATCTATATGGGCTGCATCTTCTCGGTGCGGCCCTTATATTCTATTATATTAAAAAAAAAAAAAATTATCGTGTTCCGTATGAAAAAATGCTAAAAAACGAAACCCTTAGGCCAGTGTTCCGCAAATTTTTTGTGTTCAAGGTACACCTACCAAATCAAGAAATTTTGGAGGTACACCAAGAAAAAAACCAATATTTATTTATTATCTTTTTATATCTACTTTTATTAAACGAGCAATTCTTGTATATATAGACGAATCGGTTTCTCAAAAACGGCTCTAACAATTTGGATGAAATACACGGGTTACGCGGTTTTTTGGTTGACAATTCCATCTGTCACAGTCGGCTAAGTTGTTTTTGATGGATTTTTTGTTAATTGAAATAATTACTCAAAGGTGGTTGTTTGAATAAAAATTTATAATTACATTTTTCAATTTTCTTTTGATAAAATTAATTGTTTTTTTTTATTTAAATTCCACTAATACATCATTACAAATATTGTTATATATTAGAATTTGCCAATTTAATTAATTAAAGGTATTTTTCTATAAAATAATTTATTAGAATATCAATTTCATTCTCTTAAAAAATCCAACAATTCGAAGGATCGTACCTTCAGGATTTAAAAGGGTCAATGAAAGAACCTCCGGTTATATTAATATTATTTTTAATATTGTAATTACATCTTAAACTTTGAGGCCAGTGATACGTCTTGATGATGGCCATAGCGGGTGGTAGCAGACGATCAAAATTTGGAGCAATCGTTGATAAGGGTGCTCACATAACTCTCAGCTATGTGTGTGTAGTACTAGATCACTAGATGGCAGGGGGGGGGGGGGGGGGGTGAATATTTAATTTGATCCAATGAGTTGTTTGGTTACGTTTATTTTGGGCTTCAAGTTGATTGAATCGAGGCGTCAAGCGAAGCTACAATTGAAGATACCGGTGCAAAAAGGAGGAAGCTCCATTTTAGCAAATTTTTCAGGAGAAGCAAAAAACTGTTTTACTACGAATTCTTTTAATTTATATGTTTTATTCATATGTAGGGTTAAACTCTATTACTTAATACATAATATGGTCACAAAATAAATTTTTTTGGAAATGTGATTGGATAACAATATCAAAAAGAAAACGTTGGATCTGCCTCCTTTTTGCACTGGAGAGAAAAAACAAATTCCAATGCGATTTATTAACAAAATGTTATAAAAAGTAATAAATAAACACAAACTAATCATCTGTAAAGCTATCTTCTTCTGGCTGAGTAGGTTCTTCGTCTCCTTGACACTTTGGTCGGTCATAAAACCACATACAGTCAGTAGGCTTAGCAGTGTCGTTTATTTTTGTGAAACATTTGAATTTACAATTAAAGTTTTTGCCAGTTTTCCTTTCACCTTTCAGACATTTATTTTTGTTTTTAATGTCGATGTAAGATTTTCCTTCAACATGCCTTTTCTTAGCAATATTTCTAATCCACTTACTTTCATCCCTTGTTTGTTTCTTGACAACTTGTTTTTTCACAACTGTTTGTTTCTGTTCACCGTCATCACTGTCAGAATCACTTTGGACCAGCGATGAAATTTCAGCACATGAATTAAACACAGAAAAGTGGCTAACACTAGGTTCAGGGTCATCGGGAGTAAAATCAGGATCTCTGTCCAAATCGTCAAATTGTTCGCTTGCACTATTGCTAGACGACATCTTACACAATTTATATATTTATATTATTCGACAAACTCTCTAAATTTCACATAATGTAAGGAAGTTCAACCTGAACTGAAAGCGGTTATTAACCAATGTACGTGTTGCATCCAAGCGGCTAAAATCTAAGCAAGTGATTCTCAACCTTTTTTTCGTCACGGCACACTTTTAATACGGCACACTAACAATAAAATAAATTAATAGAATTTTATTTGGGTTATTGATTGATAAATATAAAATAATCATAGGACATTCTACATCCTATAAAATGTTACTACCTCTTCAGTTCAAATGATGATCAAATAAATATTTGGATTAAATGTAGTGTCAATTGATAAAGAAATGTATAAAAAAAAAAAATTTCAATTCGGGAGGGACCACTCATAGCAGAGGCGGCACATTTCAAGAATCTCGCGGCACAGTGGTTGAGAATCACTGATCTAAGCTATTCATTCCGTGCAAAAACGAGGCAGCTCCGGAGCTGTCTCCTTTTTGCACCAATCGATAGAGGGTCTTTGATTTAGCTTAAAGCGATTAAAAACCAAAAATCGTACAAAAATGGTCTGCCCCCTTTTTGCACCGGTGTCTTCAATTACTCCGAGGGGTGACGTCTACCCACTTGACTCTAAGCTTGTCTCTTTTGATTTATCCTTATGGTGAGATTTCATTGTATGTTTGTTCATCCCAGGCCTGTAGTTTCTAAACTATTAAAACTAAAAACTATAAATTTTTGAAATAGTTTGATGATCTGCAGATAATCCAATAGACCAAGTCGAAAATTTTTCTTTGAAACGTAAAAATAAGAGTGTTGATAAAAAAAAATCCAGGCACTCCATCAAGGACAGTGTCCTTTGTGAACTACTGAAGATGGGCTTATACCCCGGAATATATATAGAGTGCTAAACAAGCATCTGATCTTTTATTTATGTGAAACCTACCTAGTATTTTATATTTTAAATTTTAAAGTTTCTAAAAAAAATTTCAAAATTTTCTTTATTTTATTGAAAATGTTTCACCAAGAACCCACACCATTCTCCATTAACAAAAATAAAATACTGTTGAAGAATACCATCTTAGAAAATTATAATAAGTTTTTCGTTATTTTGTAATTTTGATCTCCACTGTGAATTTGGCTCAGCCTCCGGAACGTACGTAGTTAAATAAGTGAACACCCAATATTATTATTATCAACTGTATAGAACAGAGAAAAAAATTTCTCCTGTGTGTTAGTTTAGATATCTAATAGCATTTTTACTTGTACTCGATCTCAATTGACAGAAAGCAAAATATTTATGGCACACACGCGCCTAACAAGAAAAGACCCTGTTTATAATTGTAATTAAATTATAAATTTTATTAATTTTTTTCTTCTAAATTTTATTTATTTATATTCTTTTGAACATATAAATACAAAATATTACATATAAAAAAGAAATATTTTTTTTTTCATAATTATAGTTGTAATTAAATTAGACAAGATAATTAATAATATGACAAAAGTAACACAATTATTATAATGAGAAATTTATAGATCATCAAAATATGGTTTTAATTTTAAAGCTTCCTCTCTCATTTCTTCAAAAGTACGTCCATATTTTTCATTAATTTCTTCTAAGAGCTTATATATTTCATCATTGTTCTTAAAATCATTTTTGTGTCTTGGCAAAATATGAACATGCAGGTGCTGAAAAAATAATGAATTGTTAAAAGTTTTCTACATCATTTTTTTTTTTTTGTTATAATTAATAGTATCCGGATTTCTGGCTTTTTTTCATTTATTAATAAATTGGATTTAAAAATTTAGAAAAGTAGCGAGTTTAAATTAAAATAATAAAAAGAAATGATAATATAAAGTTTGGGGTTTCTTTTTTAAACAAATGGTTCATCTCCTCAGTGGGTGAAGTTTTTTGAAATTTCAATATTAGTATACAACTATCGTGATGGAAAAAAGTTGATTGGGTTTCGCATAAACAAAGCGATGCTCGGAAACTTTGCTTTAGTTAAAAGTGATATATTAGTATTATCTTATATTATTAAATGAGCAAATCTTGTATATATATATATATATATATATATATATATATATATATATATGTAAGTTCGAAACACCCACACACGAAGACGAGTGGAGGGGGAAGACAAGACAAACGAGCGACATAATAGATTGACACGTCAAGCAATAGAGAGCCTGTTTAAAACGCTCAAGCCAAATACAATTGTTAATACACAATTTAATTATTATATATTATATAAAATCACTTATAGATAAATATCATTGTTAAAACTAAGTAAAGGACCTGAAATTTCGAGTTTCACATTTCAGGTAATTAATATAAAACTTATTGTAAATAACTGTATATATTAATAAACACTTCACATTTCAGTGGAACACGATTTTTATCTACCTCGCACCCATCCCACTTATAACTCGAAATTTCTCAAACGAGATGTCTACCAGAGTGAGGCTACTTTTGATGAAAGAAGACGTGGATGGTGTTTTAACAAATAATTTAAAAACAATCAAGCTACAAGATGATAGCACAACATATGTCTTTCCGAAAGAATACCAAGGTGAGCAGTCGCATATTGAATTAAAACAAATTAGTCTTATAAAAACTGCATATAAAAGTATGACAAAAGATGGTCAATACAGAAATGTAAATATTACTTTACCGGATGAGATAAAGAGATGTTACATAGATGAACAAAATAATTTCATTTTTAAAGGCTTTCTATTGGAAGAACAACCAATTGAAAGCTTAAATGCATCGAAAAATTCTGAATCCGACGATGAAAAAGATAGGATAGATAAAATAATAGATATAGAAACTAACAATGAAACAAATATAATGTTAAACATTGAAAAAAATTTTAACATAAATAAATTCAATGGCATTCAGCAAAATGCTATAGAATGGTTGAAGTCATTTGAAACAGAATGCAATAGACATAAAGTATCAAATGACAATTTAAAAATTCAAATCATGAGTTTCTTTCTGGAATCCAATGCAAAAGATTGGTACAGAAATAACCAAATAAAAATACATGATAATAATTGGTCAAAATGGACACATTCTTTTAAATTAGTATACGCAAAAAAAGGCTGGACAGAAATTAATTATGCATACAAATATAAATATATAAATGGATCACTAATTGATTATAGTCTTAAAAAAGAAAAATTATTATTGGAAGCTGAACCCTCCATCTCAGAGGAATCTAAGATAAATCATATAGTTATTAATTTACCAGAAAACGTCCAAAATAATTTAGATAAAGAAGAATTAAATAACACTGATTGAATTAAAGGAACATTCTCAGAAAATATGACATGCAATATTCTAATAATAATAATAAAAACTCTAAATAAATATGAATTACAATATACACATGATAAAAATACTGAAATGTCAAAGAAAATTCAAAATTCAAAATATGTAATAAAAATCACCTTGTTATAAATGTGTCAAATTGGGATATCAAAATAGATACCATCCTATTGCAATATGTCGAAATAAAAATTTATATAAAGAAAAATTTGAAATACATTTAAATGAAAACATTCCTGAATCAAATTTCAGAATGAAAACACAAAACGATCAGAGCCCGACCGTTGACCCCACTAATAAAATTAAATGTTTTAATCAATAAATTTAAAAAAGTAGAGGCTGTTTATGACACAGGCTCTAATTGTTCATTATTGAATCACAACTTGATGAAGGAATTAAAACAAGAAATAAAAAAAGATAACACAATATTTAAGACAATAAATGGATTAAACTTTATAGAAGGTCGGGCAAGAATAGAACTAAAAATAAATAAAAATTTCAGATTTTCTAGATGTATACATAATAAAAAACAATAAATTCTCATATGACATGTTACTAGGCTTAGACGCCATAAAAAAATTTAAATTAATTCAAAATGAAAAAATTGAAATTATTTCAAAAGATTAATAAGACTAAAATAGATGAAATAAAAAAAGATAATATTAAAATAGGATATAACAGAAAAATCAGATAAAGAAAAGAAATATTCTCAGAAATAGATAATAATAAAGAATTAAAAGATAAAGAAATAACTAAACGAATATATTTAAATGAATACATAAAAAAATGAAAGATTATGAAATATTTTTAAATCACCTCGATAAAAAAAAGAAAAAGTACTAAAATTATTAGATAAATTTGAATATATTTTTGCCAAAAGATAAATTCGACGTTGGTATTATAAAAGAAAAAGCAAAAATTAGACCTATCAGAATATAAATACATATATAAAAAACCCTACAGATGTTCTTTGCCTGATCAGAAGGAAATCGAAAATCAGTCACAAATCTTTTAGAAAGAGGTCTAATAGAAGAATCAAGTTCTCCCTTCGCAGCACCGGTAACCATGGCTTTCAAAAAGGAAGAAGGGAAAAAGAAATAGGTTGTGTGTTGATTACAAATCTTTGAACGAGTTGGTGGTCCCAGAAACACATCCATTTCCACGAATTGAAGACATAATTGTTAAAGCTGGAAATTGTGAATGGTTCTCAGCACTAGATATAAATTCGGCTTTCTGGTCAATTCAAATAAGAGAAAAAGACAAAGAAAAATTGGCGTTCATAACTCATGAGGGCCACTATAATTGGAATGTGTTACCATTCGGAATGCGAACATCAAGCTCAATATTTCAGAGGATTTTAGCAAACATAATTAGAAAAAATAAATTAAATAAATGTTGCATCAACTATATTGACGACATTCTAATCTTTTCAGAAGATTATGATAGCCACATAAATCATAGTATTGAATTAGTTTTAAATGCGATAAAAAATGAAGGGCTTAAATTAAATTATCTAAATGCAACTTTGCAAAAAACTCAATAAAATTCTTAGGCATATTATAAAATACAAAAAATGAAGTAAGGCCCTATAAGGATAATCTACATAATTTCAATTAAAAAATTTTCCAATCCCCAAAACAAGAAGAACATCAGACAATACCTCGGGAAAATTAACTTATCATAAGTATCTCCCAAATGTATCCCAAGTATTAGAACCGTTACACAACTTATTGAGAAAAACATTGTCTAATTGGGATGAAAAGTGCCAACAAGCATTTAAAAAAGTAAAAAGTTATTTATGCCGAAAAAGTCCCATACTATCTATTTATGATGAACACAAAGAAATATTCATATTCACAGACGCATCAAATTTTGGTTTTGGAGCCATATTGAAGCAACCACAAGAAAATGGGGAACTTCACCCAAAGGCGTACTTCTCGAAGAAATCAAAACCAGCACAAAAAGAAACCAGCAATTTTCTTAGAATGCTGGTAAATAAAAGAGTTATTCTTTATTGGCAATATTGGTTAATCGGAAAAAAATTCACAGTCATAACCGACCACAAACCACTAGAAAACTTAAAGTCAAAGTAAGGACAGACGAACCTCTTGGAGATTTGATACATTACCTATCACAATACAACTTCGACATAAAATATGCTCCTGGAAAGGACAATTTTAAAGCAGATGCCTTATCCAGGAACCCAGTTCTGGAATCCTTGAAAAATGAAGAAGATGTGCTAAAAACAGTCAATTTAATATCAATAGAAAAGAAATAAAGGAAGACCAAAGATTAAATGAACATGAAATAAAAAATTCGAAAAAAGTAATAAACAGAGTAGGATATAAAATTTAAGATAACAAAAAATAGTAAAACTAGAATATTTGTATCCAAACCATTTGGCATGGAACTAATAAAAAAGATCCAAGAATTTTACGGTCATATTGGAACGAAACACCTAATTGCCAAAATCAGACCAAACTATTATTTTAAAAAATATGGATAGAGAAATAGAAAAATTCTGCAGAGAATGCAAAATATGTAACGAGAATAAAACGAGATCAATAAGGAAATTAGGCCTGACATCAAAACTGGGTCCCGCTACAACACCTTATGAAATAATGTCAATAGATACTATAGGCGGTTTTGGAGGGTTAACTCAACAAAGAAATATCTCCATATCTTAATTGATCATTTCACAAGATTTGTATTCTTCACAACATCCATAGGTCAAACAGCAAAAGAATTTATAAAACTAATTGATCCCATCACAAAAGATAATAACATCAAAATAATACTAGAGATCAGTACGCAGGCATAAACTCCACAGAATTAAAAAAATATTTAAAAGAGAAAAATATAGAACAAATATTTACATGCACTGATTGCCCTGAATCGAATGGTCTAATTGAGAGGG
>JALMQS010000025.1:743356-785017 GCA_024734495.1 Forficula auricularia
ATAGAAAAAAATTAGACAAGATAAGAAAAAAGGCCCATTTAAAATACTACAAAGAGTTTCAAACTCTATATACAGTAAATTACACAAAAAAGGAAAGAAATCACACTTTTCCATGTCAATAAACTGATACCCTTCTCTCAAAATTCCTCCGCGGGGGGGAGATGTAAGTTCGAAACACCCACACACGAAGACGAGTGGAGGGAAGACAAGGACAAACAGGCGACATAATAGATTGACACGTCAAGCAATGAGAGCCTGTTTAAAACGCTCAAGCCAAATACAATTGTTAATACACAATTTAATTATTATATATTATATAAAATCACTTATAGATAAATATCATTGTTAAAACTAAGTAAAGGACCTGAAATTTCGAGTTTCACATTTCAGGTAATTAATATAAAACTTATTGTAAATAACTGTATATATTAATAAACATTTCACATTTCAGTGGAACACGATTTTATCTACCTCGCACCCATCCCATATATATATATATATATATATATATATATATATATATATATATATATAGTATATATCCAACCGGGTTCTCGAAAACGGCTCTAACGATTTGGATGAAATTCACGGGTTAAAGGGGGTTTTGTGTTAGCGATTCGATCTATCATGGTCTAATCTTCGACTAAGTTGTTTTTGATGGGTTTTTGTTAATTGTAATAGTATTACAAGGTGCTTGTCTCGATAAAAATGTATATTTACATTTTTATTCAATTTCCTTTTAATTATTAATTGGTTTTTAATCTTAAATCCCACAACCAGATCATTTTAATTATTATTATATATTAAAAGTTGGTCAATTTAATTGATTAAAAAAACTCTACTTATGTGTTGTCTAAATGGGCTTTGTTCCGGTGACATTAAATAAATAAAAAAAATAAAAAAAAAAAAAATTGATTAAAAATCAAGTTTTTAAATCCCACAAATATTAAATATTAGAATTTGATAATTCAATTAAATATAAAACTCGACAGATTGTTATTTAATTTAAAAAAAAAAAAAAAAATTATACGTGCTTATTTATATGCCTAAAATACATAATCTGTGGGACACTGAAGACTAGAAATGCAAAAACTTGGTGCGGGGGCGGGAAGTGGGGGTGGGGTGGAGGTTACGGAGGGGTGGGGGTGGGACGAGATGGGGAGTTTCGAGGGTGGGGTTAGGGTTGGAGTGGGAACGGGGCGGGGTTTGAGTGTGGGGTTTGGGGGGGTCCAGAGGGCGTGTACTATATATATAGCTTTTAACTTGAAGCAAAAGTTACCGAACATCGCTCGGTGGAAAGGTACTTTTTAATTTAAAGGTCAATTTTTATTTGGATTCAGAATTAAATAAAAACAATGTGTGCGTCGAATCCATGCCCGAAAAAAGTGAAACTTTTTTCTATTGATATAATTATGTACTTACTAAGGGTGGAGGTTCACAAATTTTAATCCTCCACCCGGATTCGTAGGGTTCGGAGGTTGATGAGAGTTCGCCGAAGAGGAGAGTGTCCAGAGGACATGTATAGGGTTGGTGGGGTGAATGATGATTGGAGGTGGGTCTAGGGTGAAGAATAGGGTCAGTGGGATGGATGGGGATTAGAGGAGGCTAGCAAGAGACCCACTGGATCCTCTGGACACTCTCCGGTTCCCCCAACTCTCATCAACCTCCGAACGAAGTTTTATTTTTTATTTTTTTTTCTGATTAATTAGTAAATAAATAAATAAATAATTCCAACTCTAGTTATATTAAGCAACTTACTTTAACAGTTTGTCCAGCATCTTCACCATTTTGAAGAGAAACAGTACTAGATGTTGTACTGTAAACTTTATTTAAAACTTTTTCTACTTTTTGAACGGTCATAAACAAATCTGCTACTTGTTCTTCGCTTAAATCACTAAGTTTTTCAACCATTTGTTTGGGTATTACCAAAACATCTATTCAATTAAGGAAAACACAAAAATATATTAAGTTATTTATTTTATTTAAAAATATATATCGGGTGAGTTTTTTATCTTGAGACAGTCCTACAACTCAAAAACAGTGCATTAAATGGATAAAAGTTTGTTTATATCGAGGGGGAAACTAAACTACGCTATTGTTTGTCGACGTAGAACAAGCTTTCAAGGGTATTTCAATGTCAAGTTCTTTTTTTTAAATGGAACCCTATATTTTTCTATACGTCTACTTAATCTACAAAAAAAACTGAACAACTTTCATAAGAACTATTTTTTTATACGACATCAAATAAACAAAATACATGAATCAATTAGATATCAAAAAAAAATTCTTAATAATTATTTAACTTAATTATTAAATAATAATGATTAAATAATTAATTATTAAATAAATAATTTAATAATAATTAATAATTTAATAATTTTTAGACACTGTTCTGAGATATTCCAGAGAGTATTGCAAGTCTACTGGATGAATTCCAGATCCAATTTCCTTATTTTGGCTTGTTCCAGTTTCTTCGTAGCCTTTACATTTCCTGTTTTTGTTTTTTTAAACAGATTTTACAACACAATAAAATGAAGCTTTTGAGGGTGTATTCCTATCAGGAAAACGCTCGGCATTCATTTCAATGGCAGCCCCTAATACTTCTTCCACATTCACCGCATAAATTAAAACCATTTTAATTCTGTCTTTAACAAAAAAATGCTCCATTTTTATATGGTAATACAATATAATTATCTACTGGATTGACACGAGAAATAAACTTTTTTATGCTCAAGAATTTTACATAGATCTATTAAGTAGAAAATAATCTCTTAAATCTGAGTATAACGAAGTTTTAATATCATTATAAACACTTATTTTCATTGTTGTGACTTTTCGATTTAATGATTATTTATTTAATAATTAATTATTTAATAATTATTATTTGATAATTAAGTTAAATAATTGTTAAAAATAATTATTAAGAATTTTTTTTTGATATCTAATTGAATCATGTATTTTGTTTATTTGATGTCGTATAAAAAATAGTTCTTATGAAAGTTGTTCAGTTTTTTTTTGTAGATTAAGCAGACGTCTAGAAAAATATAGGGTTCCATTTAAAAAAAAGAACTTGACATTGAAATACCCTTGAAAGCCTGTTCTACGTCGACAAACAATAGCGTAGTTTAGTTTCCCCCTCGATATAACAAACTTATATTTGAAACTTTTTTCCATATCATGCACTGTTTTTGAGTTATAAGACTGTCTCAAGATAAAAAAACTCATCCGGTATAGTGAGCTCGTAAATCATAACATGATAATAGTAGTATTACACTGTGCCCGACAACTCCGAGTAATTATTTTAAGAAAACTCGTACAGTAATATTTTGCAAATTTCAATTTTTTTTAAGATTTAATATAATCCTATCAAAAACATAAAAACATTTAACACGCGTTTGGAAAATAATATCATTCAAATGACGACAGTTTTGTCAAAGCAGGCTGCAGAAGGGTCCATAGACCACAAGGAGAAATCAATGAGATTGTCATCTGATGGAAATAAACATAAACATATTTATATAATTAATATATACATATACACATTTGTTAGATAGTATGGTTTCGAAGATTTGACCTTCATCATCAGTCTTTTTAATTAGAAATATCCACATATTCATACATCTAATCGGGTATTTGAGCCCATGAGAAATAACAGATAGAATGTTTCTAATTAAATAGACTGATGATGAAATTAAAACCTTCGAATCTATAGTCTCTAACAAATAAATTGTATATATACATAGACCTTTCAAGCATAGCAAAATTTCTTTGATGATGGCATTCGAAAGGAGCTCAAGAGTGCGTGGTTTTTGGATGTAAAAGATAGCTTTCAGGTACCCGCATAAAAATAGTCAGATGGTGAAAGGCCGGAGGGGGGGGACTTTACATCCCCGGTTCTGCAGGTTGCGCTTCTGCAAAGAAGCTTGGACAATCATTTTTGGCTGGGGCTATTTTCCGAAGATAAATTGAAATGTTTTTATGTTTTTGTTCTTCTTCAGGTGCCGTCTCCGTTCCGAAGGTTGGCAATCATTAAGGTGATTTTTACTTTTGAGACCGCAGATCTAAATGGTTGGTGGTTACTACAACCAAACCATTCTCTCAGGTTCTTCAACCATGAGTTTTGTTTCCTCCCTATAATTTTTCCTTGCATAATATTTTGCAATAATTTATATTTCTCCCCTCTCGTGATATGTTCCATATATACAATTTTTCTTCTCTTAAGGTAGTTGTTTCGCGACAATACTAGTAAAAAGTTAATTCTAGAGTATATAGAACAGACAATAAGGATTCATAATTCATAAGCCCAAAACTTTTTGCTGTTTATGTACCACTTCTAGCCAATTCCGTGCTCGTTTGACAAATCTGGCAACACTATCCGAGTTTGTATATATTTTATCATAGAAATTTCAAATAAAGTACATTATAAAGGAAGATTTATAAAACAAAAAGTTCTTAATAAACGATTAAAAGCTGTTGCAACAATGGCTGAAGCGAAAAAACGTCAAAAAGTACTAAAGTTAACCCACTTTTTAGGTTAAATAAATGCGTTGTTGCCATCTTGTTTTTAGTGTAAATTTCTCATCTCAGAAACTGTTGTAACTATGAATTAAAATTTTCTTAAAAAAATGTATTAGTTATTGTTTAATGTTGGTTTAGTTTTTTATAAAAATGGTAAGAAGAGTTTCTTAATTATAATTAAATATGTATGTAAATTTTCCGATATCCCGTATAGTGTAATGTATAAGAGTCTGAAAAACTCTATCTTTGGAATTTAATATCTCCGGAACTATATTGTTCATAAATTTCGTTTTGCCACCAATTGATGCAGAAGTATTTAAATAATAATCTGTCTAAATTTCAAACAAATCATAAGAAAACCCATATGGTAAAACAACCTTAATTGTCAGAATCACCTGAGGCTCTCCTTCCTCATACGTCTCATCACCTCCATTTTAGTCACTCTCTTCATCCATGAGATCCTCAGCATTCTTCTATACATCCACAACTCGAATGCCTCCAGTCTCCTTACATCGGCTTTCCTCAGTGTCCAGGCCTCCATCCCGTAGTGTAGCACTGATAGGACATAACATCTCATCATTCGTGTCTTTAGTTCAAGGTTCAGGTCTCGACAGTAGAAAAGTCTCTTCGTCTTTATAAATGTACTTCTCGCCCGTTCGATTCTGATTCGTATTTCTTGGGATGTTGTTTTTGTTACAACATTTTAAATGGCATTATGTATGTAGTTTAAAATTTTTTCTTGAAATTCGTCATAAAATAACTGTGTACGAGTTTTCTGAAAATAATCACACCCCGTTCCCGGCTCTCTAATACTTCAGATATTATAATCTTCATATCATGAAATCATTTTTTTTTTTTTTTTTATGATATTGATGTGAGAAGGAGATACACCAGAAGGTGCATCCCCTAAAGGCCTGTATGGGATGGCCCCTCCATCGTGAAAGGACCAGATTAGAAGGAAAGAAGCCGGGATCACGAGCCAAATCTCAGAAAGTTAGATATAATCTAATATCCAATTTACTAAGTTTTTAGGAGCTTCGAGCAGTGGTAAATTCTCCGTTCGATAAATTAGATTAAATTTATCTCCCACTTAATAAATAAAATAAAGCGGCCAAGTGAGATTAGGAGTCGCACCCGTACCTAATAAATAAATAAATATATTAGAAGAATTCTTATTTAAACCTAATTTAAGAAGCTTTAACTGAGTGAACATCATTTATTGCGTATATTATTCAAAAAGTGCTACTATCGATAAAAACTGATTAATAATAATTATTATTATTATTATTATATTAAATATTAGATATAAAATTAAATAAAAAATATTAAATCGGGATTTTTGTGATAGTATCTGTTTTTGATTAAAATTGAAAGTTTCTTTTTGCTGAGAGTAGCATAATTTTTTTTAATTAAAGGCGACAATACAAGAGTTTGTCTTCTGCTGGAAAAATAGAATCAATTGTAATAGACTGATAAAAAATTATTTTTCCAGCAGAAGAAACACTCAAATTAAGTTTAAATAAGAATTATTTTAATTTATTTACTTATTAAATACGGAACCCTCGGTTCGCCAGTCGCAATCGCATAAGTCGCTTTTTTTTTATATAGTATCTACAAAATTAATTTAGTGGATTTGTATGGTACTTTCTGGATCAAGTTGCATTTCCTGACACTACCTCAATAATTCAAATTTATTTGAGTGGATATTGATGAGGCAGTCCAAAAAAAGAAGCTAATTTATACTATATTTTCATTCATAAACCAACGTTTCGGAGGCCATTCCCTACTTCTTCAGGGTTTTGAAAAGTCAGTTAAGGAAATCCAATGCGATATTTCCCCTCTGTCTCCTCTTTCAGTGGCATTATCATCATCATTGAGTATACAGTCCTAAGACTGGTTTGATGCAACAATCCGTCTCCACTCGACTCTGTCCCCCGCCAGCTGTTTGACCTCTCTAAATGTCTGGCATCCCATACCCCCAATTATTTGGTTGAAATATTCTAATCTGGGTCTTCCCCTTCCCCTTTTCTTTCCCACCTCCCCCTCCAAGATATCCCTAAGCAGTCCCCCATGTCTCAGTGTTTGCCCCATCATCTGACCTCTTCTCTTCTTCAGACTCTTCCACAAGGTTCTTCTTTCTCCGATTCTTCCAAGAACTTCTTCATTTGTAATTTGTAATTTTAATCAGTGGCATTAACAATAATTATTCTATTTTCCAGCAGAATATAATGTAAGAAAGAGGAGACAGAGGGGAACGTCGCATTGGATTTCCTTCAGTGACCTTTCAAAACCCTGAAGAAGGAAGGAATAGCCTTCGAAACGTCGGTTTATGAATAAAAATAAAAATATAGTCTAAATTATCTTCTTTTTTTGGACTGCCTCATCAATATCCACTCAACTTCACTTATCAGTACGTCTCCAAAAATTACTCTAATCTTATTCAAATTTATGATTTTTATTATTATTTATTAAAAAGAAGGATACGGCCAGGTACTACACATTTCAAATTGGTGAAAGCAATGGATAATTGAGTTTGATAAAAGCAGATTTCGTAGGAATTTCTCGAGAGCCCAAATTGAAATGTTTCATCCTTGACTTTTCCTTCGATTTTTAACTTTGGATATAAATCTATTCTACGATGATTTTCAATAGGCATCTGCGATCTTATTTTATTTATTCGTTTAGTTGAGATTTTCGCAACTGCAATACAGTTATCCTGTGTACATTGTGCGATGATTGCTCCCCATGGATCAACTATCTACAAATAAAATCATTTTAATTAATTTATTAAAGTATTCAATATGTTCGACTTACCATTGCATGTCCCCACGATTTTCTCTTAGGGGTGTGACGTCCACTTTGAGCTGCAGCAATAACATAGCTTTGAGTTTCAATCGCTCTGGCTCTTAGAAGAGTTGCCCAATGCTCTGCTCCTGTTTCATAAGTGAATGCTGACGGATATGTCAATATTTCAGCACCTTCATGTCGTAAAATCAAGCTGAATTCGGGGAATCTTAAGTCGTAACACTTGGATAAAAAGAAAAGTTAAAGAATATACTGAAATTTTCAAATTCTTCTTTCTTCTACCGTATTCTTTTCAATTATAGGAAAACTGTTTCAATAACGGTATTTACTCAATATTAACTCTAATAAATTCATTGCTCCATTCGGACAATGTTTCGTAGAACATCATGAGGGCCTTTAATAGTATAATTTAATAAGAAAAGTGTATCAATGATTAAAGTACTATACTATACAACAAAAAAGTAAAATATTTTATAATTATTCCATTGGTCAATTAAGGAGGTTCTTTCGCGACAATCTACACAAAAAGGTTTAGCCTCGTAACCACTCTAAATAAGAACAGAACTAAAATTGTAGGTTATGTTTTTTAACGTGACTGTACCACTCACACTACAAAATCTCTATACGGATTCACACATATTTGCAGGACCGTTTCCAAGCCATTGTACTTATATCCCCTCCACTAAAAATAATCGCCTAAATATGTTTGTTTTTTATCAAAACTACGTGGTAAATAATTTCAATTTTTTTTTAAGTTACTCCGAATATATTATTCTAACAAATATTAGTTTTTCATCAAGATGGTGAAAGTCCTTCAATGAAAAATAATAAAATAATGATCATTTCCCCACCCTTTCCCTATCTACCCTATGTAAAAAATGTCATTTTTAATTGCAATTATTTCATGTTCGGTGTGGTAAATCTTCTTCAAATTTTAACAGTAAGTATGTGTATTATGCTTTTAATGACTTATATTCCAAGTTTCAAAGACTTCTTGAATTTTTGCATTTGTGAAAGAACTACCTTAAATAAGGATAAAATTTTTTTTATATCGTCTCCAATTCAACATATAATTAGGTGGCCCTATTTCCACGCAAATGAATAGAAAGAAAAACAAACAAACATTCTTCCTTCTCACTTCTTGGAATTGTGTTGTCTGATTTTTTTAACAAATTTAAATATCTTTGATTTTCTCATCTTTTTTTATAATTATTTTTTTGACAAAAACATTAATAATTCCAAAACATAATTAATTTGATATTACACTTGGATTATACACACTTATTTACACACAGTTATTCGCCATTTAGGCTAATTATCACGATTCTTTTAGAATGTTTTAATACAATATTTTCCATGTCACACCAATGATTGCATGTAATTTTACACATTTAGGGCCGGTTGTATGTCGCAAAGTAAATGCTTTTTACCACTAACCAAGGGTAGATGGTAAATGGAGGGACTGGGATGGCCAATCAGATGACAGGCACTGAAAGTTCCTGACATCTGATTGGCCATCCCAGCCAGCCCCTCCATTTACCATCTACCTTTGGTTAGTGGTAAAAAGCATTTACTTTGCGACGTAGAACCGGCCCTTAGAGGATCTCTCTTATTTCTATTTTGTTCAAAACCCAGGATGTTTACCTGCTCGAAATCGAAACTTTAAGTCCTTGGCTATTTGGATGTTGTGCCAGGGCAGTATTATCTTTTCTGAATCTCACATCTGTGTTATGCTGTTTCAATCTATTTTTCATAAAGTGTCCCCTCTGGCCAATATATACCTTCTCACAATCTTTGAATGAGATTCTCTATACAAGTCCATTTTGTCTCTCTTTCGGGATTTTATCCATATTACTAAAGTAGAGCCCCGGGTTTGTATCCGATCTCCCGTAAAAACATTACTTACATTATTTCCCAAGACTATTTTTGAAAATTCTATTTATTTTTTTCAAATAACCCCTGTGATAATCAAGTTTAAAAATAATTTAGTATTATCTTGATTCCCTCCATATATTATATTTTTTAGTTTTAATAAATTTGATATTGATTTTGGGTGTTTTATTTGAAAATTTATTGAAGTTAATTTTATTTTTTTGTTGTATAGAAGTGTTTCATTAATCCACTTTTCTTATTATATTATATTATATTACAGGCACTGAAGATGGAGAAAGGATGTTCTCTGGAACATTGTCCGCATGGAACAATAAATTTATAAGAAAGAATTTTATTTCAAAAAAATGATTAACCAGATTATTCTTATTTTTTTCGGTTCGACCCAGAACCTTTAAATCAACTTAATATTATAAGTTTTTAAAAGAAAGGATACGATTCCCAAGCCAACTTTGCCTATAGGTGTCTGGACAGGAGGTGCGATTGCAGTTCCAGGCAATGTATATTCACTTTCTTTAAAAGCATGATCTGCCGTATCCAAATCAAAAAGATGTACTTTTGAATATCTTGCTTTGATATTTCCTTTATCATCAATAATTAAATGAGTGTTTTTTACTCGTTTTTCAGAAGTCTGTGAAATTTAAATGAATGTCAAAATCAATATTTTATAAAATTAAAATTATTTTTTTAAAGGCATGCTGGAAAATATAAATGTAATTTGATGGAGTGGCAGCGACAATACAATTTGACTTTTTTAATTGGAAATATCATTATCATCCCCATTATAGAGTTTACAGCCCGAAGACTAGTTTTACGCCGATCCCGTGGGTCTTAACGTGTGTCATAACATCTGAACTCTTCTCTTTTTTATCAATAATTTCCACGTTTTTTTTGGTTAATTTCCACATTTGTAATTCTCTCTACCAATTCTTTAACATTATTCTCTAATATTACATTTTTTTCCAAGGACTCTAGTCTCTTTTTTCTGCCCCTCTCTCTATCGTCCAAGTTTAGAATCTATACATGGCGATGCTCCATGCATCTTCAGGAATAACTTTTTATTTTCTAAACTAATTGAGGAGAATAATAATTTTTGTTTTTGAATTAAACCTCATTTCAGCTTGAGCATTTGTAGATTTAATTTATTTTCGGCTCCACCCGTCTCCCATGATTTTACATTGGAAATAGTGAGTAATTAATTAATCATTATCATTGGCTTGCCACTTAATCAAATTCCATTTCTAAAATGATAATAGTAAATAAATTAAAATAATATATTGCATTAATTTAAAAAAGATATTTTTTGAATTGTCTAATAGATAGTGAATTAAGGAGAGTTCTTGATTTTGGAGAGCACAGTGAAAAGAATTTCTTGAGGACTTTACTAAAAAATAAGAAGATGGAGGCGATTTAGTTTTCTAGAAATTTATCAGAGGGACTTTACTCTTAAGATCAGTATTGATTAGAGAATATAGAGAGAAAATAGAAGAAGAGAAAGGAAAAAATGAATATTGAGTGTTTAAAGATTTGGCTTTATTTAGCGTTCTTACATTAACTTTATATCTTGTGGAATATTTTATTTATTATATATATAATGACTTACACTTGCTTTTTTTCTTGTATTGAATTGAATGATGATTTATATCTTTAGTTTAGTGGAATGATTATTGTTGATTGATTTGTTTCTTTGCTGGATATTTCGTAAGGGATTGTTATTTATTCTGCTGCCTTTTGGATAATGTAAATTATTTTGTTAATTGGTTGATTTTTTTTTTAATATGATTAGTAGAGTTGTTAATTTTGGATTTCCTTTGTGGTTTTTAATATTATATAGTATATAAATTTTCTCTAGCTATTTATTGGAAAAATAATTATTAATGATTTTTTTGAGTATTATGTAATAATAAAATTGTACTTGAACCCCTGTATTAAATGTAGAGGTATATTTAAATCAGTAGGTAAATAAATAGATAATTTAAAAGGGATAAATTAATGATTGTGTCTTCTGCTTAATCTAAATATATAGATATACTAGGTGACGCCCGGGCCTTCGCCCCGGCGTCACCTAGCCCCTGGCGGGGAGCGTCACGTTTTATGGTTAAAATTTATATAGATAATAGCTGACCCGACCACGCGTTGCTGTGACTAACCCTTATGCTCGTCACCTAGCCCCTGGCGGGAAGCGTCTCGTTTTATGGTTAAAATTTATATAGATAATAGCTGACCCGACCACGCGTTGCTGTGACTAACTCTTATGCTTCAAGCCTAAACCACTGGTTATTTATATAGAGGCGCTGGCGTTGTTTCCTCGAAAAAAATATTTTTTTAATGCAACAGGTGTGATATCTATAAAAACACTATATATAAAAACCCTCGTGTATTTGAATGGAATGTTGTGTGAAAATTTCAAAGAATCGGTGAAGAATCCTTATCACTTAAGCGTAACAGTACATTTTTATTTATATAGATATTTATTCAAGATTATAATTTCGAAGATCTTGTCTTCATTTTCAGTCTAGCATGAATATTTAATAGAATTTCGGTGAAATGAATCTATGTACTTGTATTTGGAAATTAGAAGTAGTATAATATAATAATCAATCACATTGACAAAAATTCTATTAAATATACATGTAGAATAATTTGATTAAACTGTAGATAAATGCAAGGCTTGCGAAACAATAGTCTCGAATAAAGACAAATATTTATGATTAAAATCGAGTGAGATTTTTAAAAAATATGTTTGATTGTTTTTTTAATCTAACATCACTAACTAGATGCTATATTTTCACCAAAATATTACTAAGAATTTAAATATCTTATGTTTTATTTATGTTAGAAGAGATCGCCCCCTCAGAAGTAGAACCCAATAGCCAAACTTGTATTCCAGGCAGTTGGCGTAATCCTGGAGACGAAACCCTTCCGACATGGTCAGGTAGAACATTTTATTTAAGTTATAGGAAACTCGATAGTAAAATTGTGCTGACGATTAAGAAACGTGATTTTTGCAATTTTTTAAAAAAAAAGTATTTTTTAAACCTAATGTTACTATAGGCTATATTCTATCTTAAGGAGGTTCTTTCGCGACAATCCACACAAAAAGTTTTAGCCTCGTAACCACTCTATAAATATGAACGGAACTAAAATTTTAGGTTATGTTTTTTTTAACGTGACTGTCCACTCACACTACGAAATCTCTATATGTATATACACATACTCGCCAGACCGTTTCCAAGCCATTGTGCTTATATCCCCTCCGCTAAAAATAATAGCCCAAATATGTTTGTTTTTTTGTTTTTTTATCAAAACTACGTGGTAAATAATTTCAATTTTTTTTTTAAGTTACTCCGAATATATTTTATTTTATTTATTTTTTTTTTTTTTATTTATTTTATTTTAGGTCGTTTTTTAGCTACCAAGGCCATCAACGACCACTTTGTGTACATTATTTATAATATTATAATTTTACATTTTTTTGTTATTACTTATATACAATTATATAACACTGTTTCTTTGAGAAACTCTATTGTTCTTTCCACACCAGCCTTAGTGTCTAAACATTCTTTTATATCATTAGGGAGGGCGGTTTTTATTCGTTCTTTATTTAGGGACATACACTCAATTAAAATATGTTGCACTGTTAATTGTACTTTACATTTTTCGCATATTGGTTTATCTTCTTTGTTCATTAAGTGTCCGTGGGTTAGTTTAGTATGGCCTATCCTGAGCCTATCGATGATTACTTGAGTTTTACGATCGAAATGGTCACTCGGTGATGCTTGGTACGTGGATTGCCTTACTGTTTTTAATTTGGAGGTGTTGTTCTCCTTCCAATCTTTTTCCCAGTTTTCTTTTATTTTACATCGGACTACTTTTTTTATATCTTCTGGTGTTGTGTTTTTCGTTCCGTCCGGTTTTTCCTTTTTTACTGCCTCCTTCGCCTCTCTATCTGCTTGTTCGTTTCCCATGATGCCTTGGTGACTTGGGATCCATACCAACATTATTGTATGTTTATTTTTCGATAGCTCAAGCAGTGTTTCTTGTATTTTTTTGATAAGTAGATTTTTATTTGTGGAGTTTTTAATAGCTATGAGGCAGCTTTTGGAGTCCGAATAGATAACTGTTTTATCATTGGCCCTGTCTTTTTTAATCATTTCCGAATATATTATTCTAACAAATATTAGTTTTTCATCAAGATGGTGAAAGTCCTTCAATGAAAATAAATAAAATAATGATCATTTTCCCACCCTTTCCCTATCTACACTATGTAAAAAAATGTCATTTTTAATTTCAATTATTTCATGTTTGGAGAGGTAAATCGTCTTCAAATTTTAACAGCATGTGTATTATGCTTTTAGAGTCATTCCGTGCCAAATCAACACACTTTAAATAAAAATTTTACCTCACCACTCTAGATTTTCTTGAACACTGATATATTGTGCTAATATGAACGAAAATACAAAATTTCAAATTTTTATCTTGAATAGTTTTTTATACGGCCTTGTGAAGTTTTCAAAAAATCGCAAAAAAACCACGAACAATCAATTTTGAAACTGCTCTAAAAGCTGTCTTAATTGAGTTAGAGAGGTGGGACAGGTGTCATTTTGCAGATTTTTTAATGCTCTTTTCTGAGACATACAACATGACATAGGTTGTAATAAAATTTTTTTTCAAAATGTAAATCAAATTTTTGATTTTGATTTTTTCTAAAAAGTACCACTTTTAAAATTTTCAAAAAAATTCTGTAAATAGATAGTACTTTCATAAACTACTATGCAAAGTATAATGATGGGATGGTAATGGGGTCTATGTTTTCTAACTCAATTGCTCAATGTTCTCTAACTCAATTAAGACAGCTTTTAGAGCAGTTTCAAAATTGTTTGTTCGTGGTTTTTTTGCGATTTTTTGAAAACTTCACAAGACCGTATAAAAAAAAACTATTTAAGATGAAAATTTGAAATTTTGTATTTTTATTCATATTAGCACAATATATCAGTGTACCAAATTTCAAGAAAATCTAAAGTGGTGAGGTAAAATGGGTGTGTTGAATTGACATGGAATGACCCTTTAATTACTTATATTCCAAATTTCAAAGGCTTCTTGAATTTTTGCGTTTGTGAAAGAACTACCTTAAATATCCCTTCTGACATGAAATAAAATATATCTAATTTTATCTTTGATTCTCGGTCTTTAAATCCTTCTTAAAAATATTTATATTAAGCAGAAGAGATCTTTAATTTATTTAAAATTTAAACAGATTATTGTCTTAAGTAATTTATTATAAAAATAATCTAAAGAGTATGTATTCAAGTTTGAATTAGATTTATTAAGAATTAAATTCAACTATATATAATTTAATATATCCAAATTATAGAAATTTTAATAAATTTGGGATCAGGCGGTCCTAGAGAATTGAATAAATATATTTTATTTGAAATAATAGTATCTCGAAAAAAAAATTTTGTCGAAAAACGAAAAAATGGCAAGGCCTTGTGAAATTTCTGATTTTGACAAAAAATGTGATATATCCAAATTATAGAAATTTTAGTTTATTTGGGATCAGACGGTCCTAGAGAATTGAAAAAATATATTTTATTTGAAATATCTCGAAAAAAAAAATTTCGACTAACGAAAAAATGGCAAGTACATAGCTTTATTCATATTAGCGCAATATATCAGTGTACCAAATTTCAAGAAAATCTAAAGTGGTGAGGTAAAATGGGTGTTTAGAGCCTTTTGAAATTTCTGATTTTGACAAAAAATTATATACCGTATATAGTTGAATACAATTCTTAATAAATCAAATTCAAAGTTTAATGTGTTTAGTAAATTTTGCAGAATATAGTAGAGGGTTATCATTAAATGTGTTTTTTAAAGTTCGATTAAACATGTAATCTTATCATTTTTAATTCAAATAATTCAAATTCAAAGATAATTCGTGAAGTTAAGATTCGATAAGATAATTCAGGTTGATGATTTATAAATGTAAGCATTCGTAGAAATGTGGTCAAAATAATTACTATTATTAACAACTATTTTTACCACATTCCTACGAATCCTCATTAAAAGATAATCTTTATTTAAAGAAAAAAAAATATTTTGGTTGTTTTAAAAAAAAATGCTTGGTGCGTAATTTTTTTTCATATCCATTTTTAATGTTAAAGAAATAAATAATCAATTGTTTTAACCTTGGACTATTTGCGTATCATCAAACTTTATTGCATGCTAAATTTCACGATCCTAGTTCTAAAACTCAGGTTTTTGATAGACAGGCAGAAGAAGACATTAAATCTTATAGAGTTTCCGTTTTTCGCCTTTTTTTGGTAGGGAATTTTTTAAATTTAGGGCTCCGATGAATTTATTTATTTTCGAAATTTAACAAAAATGGCTCTAACGATTTCAATAGAAAAAAAATTGAGTGTTCAGTAGGGTGACCACCCGTCCTACTTTGGGAGGACGTGTCCTATAATTAAACCTTTTGTCCTGCATCCTACTGCCTCACGGAAATGTCCTAATTTCACAATTTAGTATAGGTAGTCATTAATAATAACAATACATTTTTTTTTCATATTTTTATATTAAATAATGAGTACAATTGTAACAAAGATAGTATTTAAAACAACAAGAGTAGTATATCCTATATCAATTTCAAATTATTTACTTATCAATTTTTAGTGTGCTTTTTTTTTACTACCGATTTTTATTGTTTTAAGCTAGGTTGTCAAATGTCCTACTGAGATGTGTTATAAAACTTCAAATATCCTACTTTGACTATGTCAATATCTGGTCACCCTAATCAGGAGGCCTTATTTAACGACTATTAAAAAAAGCTTCTATGTATTAATAATTTCAGTAAAAATTATATCTTCCGAGATATTAATTGTGTTTTTCAGAAAAAATCTGGACTAATTTCTATTTATGAATGCATTTAGAACGAAGTATCAACTTATTTATTTAAAGAAATTCAGAGGGGTGAACCGCGATTGGAATTAGGTGTACACGTCTTTGGAATTATGTGGAATTATTTTGGAATTCATTAGATAATGCCCCTTCAACTATTGTCTTCTACTTGGAAATGAACGAGGAAGTGGAAGTAGGTGTACACGATATTAAGTCGCGGTTCACCCCTCGGGAAATTCATAAGATAAAACAAATATGATAAAATCTTCCCAAATTCTAATGGGAATTCACCCCTTGTTAGGAGCCACATTTTTTTACATAAAACAGAGTACATACTCTTTTTGATTTATTATTATAATTTTAATTAATTAATTCATACGTTATCACATCTTATATTTATTAAATTTGCTTTTACCTTTTCATGAAAGCCCCCAAGAGATATCCATATTTTTAATGTTTTGGCTAATTTAATGTATTCACTTATCGTATGGTCTTCCAAAGTCTCTGATAGGTCTGTAGCATTACCAGTACCAGAAGATTCACCTAAATAGTCGAAGGCCTCAGGAAGGAATACCATCTAAACAAATAAATCCAATTAAATTGAATTATATAGTGAAAAAAAATTACAGCTAATTCGCAGAAAACGGTTACTTCGATTAGCACCTTCCTTTTAGAGTAATCCAAAAAGCAAAGTTCTTTTTTTAATGATAAAGATGCAAAAAGGTGTTACATCAAGAAGATGCAACATATATTAGTCGAGTTGACTCTCAGATCATGTAAAGAGAGGCAAATTTGAGGACTTTGGTTGGAGCCGAAGGTACCTTTAGAGAAGAGTTCTGAGCTTTCTAGGTCGCAGAAAAGATACGATGCGGGAAGCAAGTTTCACTTTCTAGAAGTCATTGAGAAAAACGAATTGACAGGAAAATGCGTTTGTTCGATTTGTTTGTAATTTAATGATGAAGGGGTTTTGTATATTGGAATGGTTTCACTTAAATGAGGCTTCGGGAGGATTACCTCGCTAGAACAAACGCCATGGTAGAATCTTATCTTATCTTATCTTATATTATTAAATGAGCAATTCTTGTATATATAGAATCAGTTTCTCGAAAACGGCTCTAACGATTTCGCTAAAAATTGGTGTACTTATCAAGTATCATGAGTTATTAGTCGTGTATAAATTTTAATCCAATTGAAATAAAGGAAGAGGGTGTAAATTAGTCATTTCGCAAAATAAATATCTTAATCGTTCATATCTCGTCTTTGGTAAGTCGCAGAGCCTTGAAATTTGAAACTTGAGCTATCTAGAGGCTACAAGAAGTACCACAAGATTTTGACTAAAATAGAAGTACCGGAAGTTGATGTTTACGTACGTAAGAATGTACCCCCCTGCGTTTCGCAACCATAAATCTCAGAGCTACGAAATTCGAAACTTAAGCTCGATATAGGCTAGAAGTGTACAGGAAGCTTTTGTTTTCTTTTTATTTATTTATTTTAATGTATTAATCGCACTGTACAGTTGTGGGGCACTGTTGGTGCACCCAACACTCTGGCCGCTGTTCTGGAGATATTTATCTACTGGCGCCCATATATGCATGGGTCAAATTATTAGCCACAACATCTGGCGATTTGTTTGGACGGCTGATGAGGTGTTTGTTAAATTATTATTTGTAAAAAAAATCTGTTATTTTCTTTGTAAAGGGCTGCCCCCCTCTGCGTGGCACATTAAATCAGTCAATTGAAATCGGAACACCATAAGTGGTCATTTACATGAAAGATTTTTAGTTTTTTTTTTATTTTCTCAAAAACAGAACTAACGATTTTTTTTTAATTGGTGTAATTATCAAGTATCATGAGTTATTAGTCGTGTATAGATTTTAATCCGATTGAAATAAAGGAAGGGGGTGTAAATTAGGAGTGTCGTAAAATAAATATTTTAATCATTCATGTATCGTCTTTGGTAAGTCGCAGAGCCTTGAGATTTGAAACTTAAGCTATTTAGAGGCAAAAAGTTACCGGGCATCGCTCGGTGCTCCAGGCACTTTATAATAAAGGCGACGGCTTTGGAATTTAGGCAGATAGATAAGGTATAATGTCCTATTAGTTTTATTGTTCGTTTCTAAATTGCATCCAGGGTAGCAAGAGAATGATTGGTGTCTCCGCTCTATGCTTACTACACATATGTTAAAAAAACATTATTCAATTATCGAGAGCTGATATGTTGCTCGTAATTAATTAGAAAAAAGTTTAATTCAAAAAATGGTCATATTTCAAACAAAGTCAATTCGATTTGGTTCAGTTATATTCAGTTCGGCTCGATGGTTGCTGAACTCCACCGAATTAAAACCTAGCCGAACTGTATATAACCGAACCGAACACATTCAATGTTCAAGTGATATATTAAGGGCCAGTTGTATGTCGGTTGGTAAACTCTTTAAACGTTGGCAAAGGGTAAAACCTTAAAATTCCCCTTGGGCCCTGTCATCTGATTGGCTATCCCACCGGGCACAAGGTGAATTTTAAGGTTTTATCCTTTGCCAACGTTTCAAAAGAGTTTACCAACCGACATACAACTGGCCCTAAGTTCGTTAAGACTAGAATCCTTGTTTTGGTGCGATTTAGGGCTAGAAGTAAACGTTCTCTGTAAATTAAGCAAAATTACTTTTAGTGACTTACCTGAGCCTGTTGGCTTTTAGCTTGATGTATCAGCTCTATCGCATGAGTCAAATTCTTTTTTTTATTCTCTGTGCAATTCATCTGACAAACTGCCACAATGCTATCGGTGGACATGTTTCTAAGGAATGTTTTAGTATTTCTTGTTAAATAAGCTAAATGTAAAAGTTTACAGCTTCTTAGTGAATACGGGATCTAAAACAACTTATTAATAATAAATATGGGTTAGTAATTGAAGGGTTGATTTTAGAACTAACCATTTATTACTCGATCACTAGAATCCCTAGAGTAGAATGTCACATACACGATTTATCTTCATACATGAGACTATAAAATTTATCAAGTTAGCAAGGACAAGGCTATCCATAAAGTTAAAATATTATATCATTTTAACAAGTGAATAAACTTTAATTGATAAGTTTTCTTGGACATCCGCCAGAGGGAAGCAAAATAATTTCAGGAATTTTAAATAGGCAATTTTTTTCCCTTGCACATTTTATATAATTTTATTATTTAGAATTATATTATAATAAAATAAATACAAATTATTTTATAAAAGAAATCAAAACCTTTATTAAAAATCCAAACGTTTTGGGAGAAATTCTCCGGTTATTAAAAAATCATCAGATTATATTTTTATTTTTTTTTTTACCTTTAATTTAATGGCCAGAGGATCATATTAAAGAACACACACAATTATCGAGAAAGGAATTTCTAGATGCCTTTTAGAATTAATTTTAAATTCTTCATATTTTTCATACAATATTAAATTCTATTAAATTAAATTAGGGAACGAAAAAAAGATTTTTATATTATAGACAAAAGGATCATCCGGGATTCGAGCCCGGGATCATCGCATGTGCGCTGCGAAGCCTTTATAAGAACTTTAGCTCTTATCCTCTCGACCACTGATCCCTGAACCCAAGCTAATACCTGTTGCCCCAAATAGGTACAACATCTGTAGTCCGCGGTGGACCCTTGTATCGTGAAGATAAGAAGAGATTTAGGGCCGGTTGTATGTCGCAAAGTAAATGCTTTTTACCACTAACCAAGGGTAGATGGTAAATGGAGGGACTGGGATGGCCAATCAGATGACAGGCACTGAAAGTTCCTGACATCTGATTGGCCATCCCAGCCAGCCCCTCCGTTTACCATCTACCCTTGGTTAGTGGTAAAAAGCATTTACTTTGCGACATACAACCGGCCCTTAGAGATTGGGTAATAGTCGAAGGTATCCGTGGATGCGGGTTTTGAAAGATTGAAGGTTTTAAGTTGCTGGAAAGACGGTCGGGGGGAAGAGAGTTCCAGTCTCTAGATGTCATAGGGATAAATGAATTGGCGAATGCGTTTGTTCGATTAGTATCCAGTTTAAGCGCGTATGGGTGTTGAATCTTAGAAAATCGTGAATTTCGCGCAAATGAAGCCTTTGGTCGGATTATCGATTTTATCTCATCGGAACCAAAGCCATGGTAATATCTATAAAAATGAGAAAGGGTGGAGACAGATCTACGATGGGCTAGGAAGTCGAGAGTGTCAGTTAATGCTGGATTTCCTAACAGTCTGATGGTCCGTCTCTGAATTATATCCAAGGTAGCAAGAGAATGCTTGGAGGCTCCTCTCCACAAATGCGAGCAATATTCAAGAAAGGGGCGAATTTGAGCCTTGTATAATATAAGGAGTTGAGTGGGGGTGAAAAAGCGTTTGGTTCGGAAAAGAAAGCCAAGCTTACATGCTGCAGCTTTTGCTACTGAGATAATATGGTCATTCCAAGAGAGGTCAGAACCTAAGGTGACACCTAACATTGATATTTTATCACCGAATTTCAATGAGCTCGAATCCAAGGAAATGTCAGGAAAATTCCTATCTACCCGTCTAGAAATTAGACAGCATTGCGTTTTGCCAGCATTAAAGTTTACCAAGTTGTGAGATCACCAATTTTTAAGCCTGCTAATACACTTTTGTCAAGAAAACAACCTAAAAATAGTGAATTCATATTATAAAAAACGAACAGGCAAGAAATAGACATGGTTGGCTCCCAAAGAAATAAACAAAAAAGAAATTGATTATATACTGACACCACATCTTAATCTCATTAATAAGTTGGAAATAATGGACGAATTTTCTCTTCACTCAGATCATCGCCTCCTGAAAATTGATATATCAATAAACATTAAAAAAAAAACCCAAACCAGAATGGAACAAAAATTAATCTCTTGACTTTGATAAAAATAAAGATATAAGTAATAGAAGAAGTAGGTAAGTGATGAATTGAACAATACAAACTTTTCACAGATTAATAACATACAAAAAAATAATATGATAAATTGGAAGAATGTGTAAACCGAATCTAAAAAAAAGCTATCGGATAAACAGAAAAAAAATATCAAAATTAACAGAAAATATAAAAAGAAACAAAATGAAAGCAAAAAGGAAATTCCAAAACAAATCGAATTGAACATAATATAATGTGCAAAACCGTCAAATATAATATAAAAAATGACATAAATAAATAAAACAATAATAGATATAATCAATTGTTTAATAGAACCACATACATCAATAAAAAAAAAATAAAGAAAAATATTTTCACAGAAAGATCCGTTATCATATGTTTACTGAATGAAGATGGAACATCTGCAAACAAACGTCAAAAAAATTAGCAGAATAGCAAGTAATTATTATGCAAATCTATACTATGGAAAACTAGAAGATTTAAATTTATCAAATTACTTCGAAGAAGAAATTCCATAAATAATAGACTCAGAAATTGAAATAACAATAAAACAATTAAGTCAGAAAAAACATCTAGCATAGATGGAATAAAAAATGAGACATTAAATACCCTTCAAGAGTAGTATTTAATAACATCTTAAAAACAAAAATTATTCCAAATCAATAGTATAAATCCAATATAATGATCTTATTTAAAAAAAGGAAACACTCAAAAAATTGAAAATTATAGACCAATCACTCTTATCATCAAACATGAACAAGATATTTATGAAAATAATAAAAAATTGAATCGAAAAAACAATAAAATAAACATAAAACAAACAGGATTTCGAAAACGATTCTCTACCAGCGATCATTTACATGTTATAAACCAACTAATAGAAAAAGCATAAGAATACCAAAGAGAAATTTTTTTTTAAGGGCCTCCACATCTCCCCTTATAGCCCTCCGATCCTCCCACTGAGTGGCTCAGGGTGTGGCCACAGCAGAACGGTGTGAAACCTTAGTATGTTGCGACCAAGCATAAAATAATAATAACATAAAAAAGGGAATACCGCATGTCATCCAAACAATAAAAATAAATAAATAAATACACTGGGAAGAATAAATAAATAAATAATCAAATAAATAAAACAAAAAATAAATAGTTAGAATATGTCACTGGGCTTTAAAGAAATTGTTGTTAAATTATTTAAAAAACAGATAAATAAATAAGTAGACAGGAAGTTGCAAGTCAAGGGATAAAAAAAAAAAAAATAGACAGGAAACCGCCATGGTCAAGAAAAATAAATATTTGACTGGGAATATAAGCTACTGGGTAAAATATTAAATAAATAGATCAGCGCTGAAAAAAGGGTTGGGCTGGGCCATCTCTCCAGAAGAGATCAATAAGGTGGTCATTATTATTAGCCGTCACGATACATCTGGCAATCAGCGATAGCACTCGGGGTCGCTCCGAGTAAAAACTCTCGAACCGTCTCAAACCAGGGCGAGGCACAAATTATCTAACCAATTCCTGGATTACACCAAGGCCTTTGATTCATTAGACCAGAATTTTGTCTTCAGAGCTATGACCAACCAATGAATCGACGTTGGATTGGATATGCAAATTATATACAACAGCTATAAAGATTGCCAAGCTCGAGTAATAATTGATGAACCTGGACCATTCTTCCCAGTGAATAGAGGAGTTAAACAAGGGGACCCAATTTCACCCTATTATTTACTGTGTACTGGAGATTTTTAAAAACCTAAAATAGGATCATGAAGGAATAAAAATAAACTGAAAATACTTAAATAACTGAGATTTGCAGACGATGTTATTATAATGGCAACTTCCAACGAGCAAGTGCAAAAAATAATGATTAATGACATATATCAAGAAAGCAAAAACATAGAATTAGATATAAATGATAAAAAATCAGTTATTATAACAAATGGAAGAAAAGAAGAATTAAAAATAAACCCTGTATTATATACCTACCTATATGAATATAATATTGAATACCAAATTTCATCTTTTGCCATTCAGTATTATGTAGTCCTGAACATGGGCAATAACCCGAAATATAATGAGTTTTATCAAAAACTTTGCTAAATATTTGCTTTTCTGAGAAACACTAGATAAACTCCCCTTATTTGTAAAGAAGTATTTGTTTAATATGTACTGAATAACATGGAAAACTTGATATAAATAAACCACCCTTTGATATTTTTCCAAACTATAACTAGTTACATTTTTCTGAAAAGCAAATTGCAGGTAAATTTGGAAAACAAAACAAAAGTTATGGTCTGGATTAAGAGACACGCGATAATTGAACTCGGAAGGTTAGTTAGAGTGCTAAAATATTCATATTTCTAGCACGAAGAACTGATTAACATCTAGCCTTCCTAACTTAAGAGCTTCTGGATGATTAATACAGAAAATTCGAATCGGTTTACGATTAACTAACTCCAATTCAATATCTAAAATTTCTCCCTATTTTTGCAAATGATGCAAGAATTAGTCCTATAGGTAGGTGTAGCTATATCTTGACCTGAAGTCTTGTTGCATCATTGAAAGTAAATGGTATTTTTCAAGAAATTATTATTTGGACAACTAAAATGAAGCTTCAAGAAATGAGTGAAGAAGTTCAAGGAAACTGATTGACATTAAATCAAACTTCATCTTCATCTTCTTGATGATCTAAGAATCAAGGCCGACCCGTCTAAATTTGATTTAATCCCGAGAGGTATAATTTATTCTAATGCCAAAAACATGGACTACCATTATAAGAGTATTTTCTAGAATTTTCCTACTAGACTAGGCTATAGCGACGGTTGCCCATCTCTACTCCCTTAACTCTTTTCTCATCCTCATCCTCACGAATGAGCCCATTAGATTGTACTATAGAATGGGTTGCCACCGGTAATAAATTATCAATAAATCACTGGATTCTTTCAGATGTTTTCCTGTACACCTACTGGCCATTCAAGGGCTCTAACACATGTAAATATAGTAGTAATCAATATTTTGTTTAATATTATTCATTTTTATTTGATAATTTTTGCTTCTCAATCCTTGTCTTTTTGTAAATTAATATTTTTTGTTATCTTTTTATTTAGTGTCTTGTATCATTTATACTTATTTATTTGTAAAATTTCTCTGATGCTAAACAAAATCAAATAATAATCTCAAAGGAAAAATAAAGTTATCTATCTCATCTCGCTTCAGAGGCCACAACACCAAAAACAACACATAATCAAAGAGGCATCGTCTTGGTCCTCATCAGTGAGGGACACAACACTGGTGTGACACCGTCCAACTACACGACCATGAAATCCACTTCTACGAAATCAATAAAACTATTTATATTAACCAGAAGATACAATCTCTAATTTAATACTTTCAAATAAAATCAATAAAAATTCATGAAGGTATGTGTAAGTTATCCAAGTTTAACGATATATGGCTGTTCAAGAAACAAATTTAATTTGAGCAAGGTATTTAACTATGGAAAACCAATTCAATCAAAGTTAGACCTGATGTACAATCCTGAAGTCTTACCTGAAGAGTTTGTCTACAACTATAAATGAAAGGAAGAGAAAATTATGATTGGAGAGACAATAAATATTCTAGGATGAGGAGAACATTGGGAAGAGATGGATATTCTGCCTGAGAATGTGAAGGAGAGAAGGAAAAAGCGAAACATGAGGAAGAATGCTAAGGGTATGAGAAGAGAATTCACAAGAAAATAAACTGGTGGGAAAATTGACAAAGCAGAAACACGGGGTGATGGATGAGCAAGGTTCATATGAGGTGAATCAGAAAAAAAAAGATTATATTAAAAGTATTTTCTTTTGGGGAAGGACTGGTAGAAAGAACTCAATGGAGAATTGATGACAAGGCAGCCCAAGTACTAATGAAAAGTACACATTTTTAATTAAATAATTTATTGGAACGTTATTTTCATTCTCTTAAAAACTGACCGTAGACTCTTTTAAACCCCAAAGGAGAGAAGATGCTCCGAAACATCGGTTTTTAAAAACATGAAAATGTCTTTCTAAAAAATTATTTTATTCGAAATTTGTAATTTTCATTATCCTTGGTATCTATTCTCCATTGAGATAAAAGATTTTATATGATAAATAAAACACACATTCTTGTAGCACTAGAGAAATATATTTACAACTTCTCTTTAAAAAAATTATAAAATATCAGGAAAAATATCTTTTATATATATGTGAAATAAAAATATGAAAAAAAATGTAATTTAATATTTGTTGAATTAATTAAGTTTTTTAGTTAAAATGAGTTATCAACCTAAAGAGGGTAATTTAACATCACATCTTGACGTGCTAATTCCAGAAGCATAGGATCGTCAAAGAACTTTTTGATCGATACATCTTCACTTAAACCTTTTCTTCGTCTAGTCTTTATCATAAACTCTCGAGCAAGATGAGTGGCAGGTTGGGGCTCCAACGGACGAATCACGATGCTTTTGTCCAGAGGATCGCCAGGAACAATCTGCCAAATTATAATTCAAAAATAGCAATTAAAAATATGTACAATAAAATCTTTATTTGATGAATACAATCAATCCTTATCAAAATATGATTTTTTTTTTTGATCAGATGAGAACAGAAAATAAAATGCTATTATGGTTTTACTTAGGGAAAGTGGTGTAGGTTTTAGGTGAAACATGATATTAATTAATAAAGTAAAGGGTGTGTAGTTTCACAGTGAATGAAATAAAACTCAAAGAGGTTTACTACAACTCAATATATTTCGGATTATTAGTCCATCATCAAGGAGTTTACCGTTTTAACTTGTAAACTCCTGATGATGAATATTGGTTTTATAAACCTCTTTGAGTTTTATTTCATTCACTGACTAATAATCCGAAATATTGAGTTTGCTTATAAACCTCTTTGAGTTTTATTTCATTCACTGTGAAACTACACACCCTTTACTTCATTAATTAAGTATTATGGTCCTTTGTCAATGAACGAGACGTTGAGGTGGACTAATGGCTCCATAATTTAGTTTTGGTTGGGTTTCTAATGCTAGTCTTAGAATCTCGAGAAGAAAAGGAAAGAAAAAAGAGGGAGAGCTGAGGGTTAGAGCTAGCCGACGCTTTGAGTCGGCCCTTTGAGCCCTCGATGCTCTGGGGAGTGATTGTCTAGACTGAAACCTTATGTAAATGGCCAGAAAATTTCACTAGGCGAAACCTGCCTTGAGTTTTTGTGAGCGCCATTTCTTGAGCTTTGCTCAAAGCATGCCCCCCACACTATGATCACTCGTTGAAAATAAATGTAAAAAGTTCAATAGTTTCTTAAAACTAAAAAAAAAAATCCCTACGGGCCAGTTTCATAAAAATAAGATGATCCTGTGGTTACCTCTCGAAATGTGTTTCATAAAAAAAAAGAAAGGGTGTTCTCAAACTTAGCTCCCTATATTACTCTCCGAAATTGATGGGTTAAATCTTTATCTAGGATAACCCTATGTTTATTTACATTAGAAAAACATTTTAGAGGTTAGAGTTTTCAAATCAAAAGAATTCAAAACAAATCGTTATATTATTTATTTTTATAATATTGTATTATTTGTATATAATATTAAATATAGCCAAATATACCTATAAATATACATGTATATAGAATTTTAATTTATGTTTACACGGAACTATGTAGAACAAAAAAACAAAAAAAATTTATCATAAATATTTTTTTAAATAAATTAAAAAAATTTCAAACTAAAATCGAAAAAGCAGATATTTCTAATAAAATAGTTTCATAATTAAAGGAGATATTTTAAATTGCTAATGGGCCCAAAATTAATTAAATTCGTATATAATTATAAATTATTTTATTAAATATTAAATATAAGAAAGGGGCCAGGTGTATGGTAAAGTCATGTATGTCCACATCAATTTATTTTGAATCAATTTTAATTATACGGTATATTGTTTAAAAGTAATGATCTAATATCAAAATCCTAAATAATACTTGCAAAAAAATAATCTTAAGATCAATTTTATATTATTTTTTATTTAATTATTCCCGTTTCTACAGATAAATTCGTTTTTGGAAAAAAAATATGTTTTTTTTTTTTTTATAAAAATAACTAAAATACAGGGAATTTCGCCGTTGCCAACCTATTTTTCTCCGGGCGAGCTAACTCGACCCCTATTTTGTTTTATGCAAATCATATTGTTTGGAACTCCAAGGTAACTCTCAGCCCAGAGTTGAGTAAGACGAGGATAATTTTTTTTATGAAACTGGCCCTAAGAGTAAAATGGTGTCAAAATAGTCTCTCATAGTCTCTAACAAATATGTATCAAAACTCTTAAAATGTCATGTTCGCAATAGATCAATAAAAAATGTTATAAAGGCCGAATTACACCTACCCAGTGTTGGGCCGAGACAGGGCATTCGGCAGAGTGCTCGGCTAATGTGATAAGCACACTGAGTACTTCCCCTAGTATCGAGCGAGACAGTGGATAGAACCGTATCCTGTCCTCTCAGCCGATGTTATTCAAGAATACAAAACATACGAATGATTATGAAACTTCAAATCTCCAAATTACAATTACAAATTCCAATGTACAAAGACAGAAACATGCGTGATGCTGCTTACCTCAAGTTGGTAGAAGCTATGAATTTACCAGACTTAGGTGTACCCGAGGGTGTACCAGATGTAAAAAATTAAATTAAAAACTTTAGGAGTTATGGTTTCAGTAAATAATCAAACTGCTCTAACCCCAATCTCATAAAAAGATCTATATTCTTTGGGATCTTCAGTTTCAAATTCCCTAAACAGAGTTGCAGTTTCTCCTCTAATATCTCTTCTTAATAGCCACGGTTTTGTCCATAATCATTTTCTATTATTAATTTCATCCTCGATTTCCTCTATTATGGCAGGTATGATCAAATTGCAACTCTTTAAAAACCCTCTTAATTTTTCCTCATTTTCCTCCGTCGCGTAATCATACCCTTAACAGTAATCTCAATGAACTGACTCACCCACTGAATCTTTCACATGTGATTACGATTACTCTTCAATAAGTTTGAGTAACGAGTAACAAAGTTCGGTACGTGTAATTCGGTCTTTAGTCCCATTCAAATAGGTTAGAATCAAAGAAACGGCGCTCTATTAACTTAATTTATTTAATTTAGTAAGGGTTTAAATAAGAGACGTGCAGCTTTCATTTCTTTCTTTCTATTTATGAACTCCCGCTAACGTTTCAGCTATTGGTTGTAGCCATCTTCAGAGCTAAACAATGACAAACAATGTTAACAATAAATATTAAATCGGCCTTGTCCGAACACATCAACAAATTATAATTTTGTTTTTCTACTCACCGGGAATTTGTCAATATTTATATAAAAAAATTTTTTGGACAAATTCCCGGTGAGTAGAAAAACAAAATTATAATTGATTGATGTGCTCGGACAAGGCCGATTTAATATTGTTACCATTGAAGGAGACAATAAAAGAGTGTCTTCTGCTGGAATTATAAATTTTATTTTTTTATAACGAGACTATAGTTTCGAGGGCTTTGTCCTCTTCATCAGTCTATTACAATTGATTCACAGGAATTAATTTATGAACTATAGTCTCGTTATAAATAAATAAAATTTATAATTCCAGCAGAAGACACACTCTTTTATTGTCTCCTTCAATATATAAAAATTCTGCTACCCTCGGCAAAAAAACTTTCAATTTATTGTTAACATTGTTTAGCTCTGAAGATGGCTACAACCAATAGCCGAAACGTTAGCAGTAGTTCATAAATAAAAAGAAATAAATGAAAGCTGCACGTCTCTTATTTAAATCCTACCAAATTAATACAACTACAGCTATAAAGAATTCCTAAAACTTAATTTAATTGTTTGATATAAATAATATTTCATAAATACATTATAAAAAAGTTTAAGGTAAATATAAGCTAGGACTAAAATGAAAAAAAAAATAGAATATTAAAAGTAATATTTTGGGGACGGGTTGGTAATATAAATCTAATTTGAAGGAGAGGCAATCCAGGATAACTAATTATCCTAGGTTGGGTCTCGGAAATATATCCTGGATTGAAGTAATTTTACTTTCAATTTGCTATTAGTCTATTGAAATTTATTCAAGATAGGTCAATCAATACGAATATGTAATATGTTAATAGTGATTACCTGCCAATGATGAAAAACTGATAAGCTAAATGCTTGGCCCTGAGTGTGTGTTCGAAGATCAGTTTCAAATCCAAACGAATCTATAGCGGGGATAAAGGCTTTGATTGTATAAAGAGGTGAACCAGGAACCGTCGCATCTTGAGTTACATGACCTCTAAACAATGTGAAATAATATATAATTAGAAAAAATATTTCTTTAAAATAACATGATTATTTATTAAATATATTGGTTTTATTTAGCATTCATTAAGATTATTGAAGTTTTAATATTCCTGAAAATTGATAAAAACTTTTAGAACTTTTTGAAATAAACGACATTATGCGCTGATTAAAATATTTATTAAAATACTAGTAAATATACAGAAACACAAATACACGACGTTTCGATCACTGAAGGCCGTCGTCGTGGAAATTCATACTTAAAAACGATCATGATGAAGTGATCGAAAGGATGTGTTTATTAATGCTTTAATGTGGTGATCCGCGATTGGAAGTAGGTGTACACCTCTTTGGAAGTATTTTGGAAGTACTTGGAAATATTTGGAAATTTTTGGAATTACTTGGAACTATTTGGAAGTACTTGGAAATATTTGGAATTACTTGGAACTATTTGGAAATATTTGTAAGTACTTGGAAACATTTGGAAGTATTGGAAATATTTGAAAGTACTTGGAAATATGTGGAAGTACAAGTGGAAGTAGGTGTACAGAATATTAGGTCGCGGTTCACCCCTTGGCTTTTAACGAATATATCAAACAGTGCAGTAGTAGTAGTAGTAGTTTATTCGAAAAAGTTATATTAAAATATATATAAAGTCAATTCTTCAAAAATAATTAAATGTACTAATAATGTAGAATCATTAGTTGGAGTTAATTTGAAATGTGTATTTAAAAAAATATAGAACAATCTTTTAAAAAACAGGAAATTAGAAATATTTAGTTAGAAAAATATGAATTGAAGTAATGATTAGTATTAGTGGTATCAATTAACTTTAAAATTATAATTAACTTTTGCTTGAAGTCCAACAAGAAAGAAGTTAAAAATTGGAATCAGAACAATGCATTTATGGGAACGATATACCTCTCCTTGAGGGGAATTTTTTTATAATTATATTGGTTTTATTAACCATTCATTAAGATTATTGAAGTTTTAATATTTCTAAAAATTGATAAAAACTTTGCTGGGTGATGAGAATTTTTTGAAATAAACCACATCATGCACTGATTAATAGAAATAATGAACACATGTGTTAAAGTATAACCCTAACACAAACCCTATTCCACCTACTTTTGTTTCATCCTGAATGTCTGTTTTTAAGGTAGTTCTTTCACAAATTCAAAAATTCAAGAAGTCTTTGAAACTTGGAATATAAGTCATTAAAAGCATAATACACATACTATTAAAATTTGAAGACGATTCACCACACCAAACATGAAATAATTGAAATTAAAAATGACATTTTTTACATAAGGTAGATAGGGAAAGGGTGGGGATATGATCATTATTTTATTTTTTTTTCATTGAAGGACTTTCACCATCTTGATGAAAAACTAATATTTGTTAGAATAATATATTCGGAGTAACTTAAAAAAAAAAAATTGAAATTATTTACCTCTTAGTTTTGATAAAAAACAAAAAAAAACAACATATTTGGGCGATTATTTTTAGTGGAGGGGATATAAGTATAATGGCTTGGAAACGAACCGGCAAGTATGTGTGTATCCATATAGAGATTTCGTAGTGAGAGTGGACAGTCACGTTAAAAAAAAATAACCTAAAATTTTAGTTCCGTTCATATTTATAGAGTGGTTACGAGGCTAAAATTTTTGTGTGGATTGTCGCGAAAGAACCTCCTTAAGTGTTTATTTTCTAATTGTTAATTCGTTTGTATGACTATAATAAAGTTAGTTTTCTTTTAAAAAAATGAAAAATATATAGATATTTAAAAAAATTATTATTATATGAAAAGCATATAAATGTGTATGTAATTTTCAATTTAAAAGAAGATTCATTTATTTCTTATTTAATCAAGTGTAAATCTTTATCAAAAATGAGAAATTTCAGGAGATTTCGAATTCCTCTAAAATAAATGTTACCTTCTTTTAGCAAGCACAGTATAAACAGCAGAAACACAATCAGCTGGGGCTTGAATTTCTACAAAGAAATAAGGTTCCATAAGTCTAGGAGTCGCCATCAAAAAAGCTGAATAAGCTACTCGGCGAGCTGTGGGAATAATTTGACCTGAAACAGAGTTTAATATATAAATATATAATTCAAAAATATTTCGAATTATATAGTACCTACAATTAATGCCAATCAGTTCAAATTGCCGATGGTAGCAGACTTAAAATTTTTTAAGGAATCATGTCTTTTACTAAATTTGAGCTGTCATGTATAATGTTTATTACAGGTCAGAAGAGTTCTATTCACAATTGAACCCGATGCCAAAAATGGAATCAGGATCAATGGCTAGCCTGTGACATATCTATAACGGTAAATATTTCAATCAAATATTTAATCTTAATTTGTAAGATTTCGTGGTCTAGTGATTCTAAATTGAAAGAGATAGTCATATCATATTCAGCAAGACCTAGATTAGCACTTCCTGAATTAATGATGACTCAACACCCCGCAGCCTGCTCGAAAGTCGAAAAAAGCTCTAAATTTGGCAAGAATTAACTGATAAAAGAAGAAAAGGAATGTGGAAGAAGGTATTTTAATCAAGAAGAGCCCATTGTTGATAAAATGTTCACCTTAGTCGATACAGAAGGACTAGAAGATGTAGATGAGCAAGATAGTGTGGAGTTAGTACCAGAGGCGTAGCCACGGGGGGGGGGGGTCAGAACCCCCTCCCCCAAGGGCAGGGCTCATGGGATGAGTAACGGCAACGACAAACCGTTTCTTTTGGCAAACTAAATATATAATATAATATATTTCATATGTTTAATCAAGAATTATGTCCTTTTTTGATTTCTTTAAGTACCTATTTGTTTTAGTAAAAAAATTCCCACTAAATATTTTTTTTTTTGGGTTTCTACGTCCCTAAGCCCTCTACCCATGAAAATTTTCTGGCTACGCCACTGGTTAGTACAAGTTTATGGTAAGAGACTTATCAACTTCGTTTAACACTGTTTTGTATAGGAATGTATTCTAAGCGCTGAACGAGGCCTTACTGTATTTTAAATAATGATTGATGAGTGTTTCAAATTTTGAATTTCATCAAAACTCGAAGGCCAATGGAATGTCTATCCCCGAAATGAATATAAACGTGCAAATTGCCGATGGAGGTAAATTTAACATTTCTTAAGATTTCACGAGAGAATGTCTTCTAGTAAATCCGAGCTGCCATGGAAAATTTATATATTAGTACATCAGAAGGATTTTATTCCACCCATCGCTAAATTAACACCAAGTGCCAAAAATAATATCCAGGCAAATGGTTATCCTGTGAGATTGACTTCTCATCAGATTTTATATCACGCTTAGAGTTTTAAAGAAATTCAAAATTCGAAACACTCACCAATCTTTATTTAAACAATATGGCATGTCTTTGTTTTTAAGACAGTTTAGATGTTATAACAAAATGTTAAATTAAGAAAAGTGTTGATTTGTTTAATGTAGTACATACCTCCACCTCGGTGAAGAGGTTCTGAAGCTACAACTGCATCTAGAATTTTAAGCTTGGAATTGCGAATCGGTTCTTCTGCTAAGGGACCTTCCCTGGCAGCCCATTGAAATCCTTGGACAATGTGAGATCGAACTGAATGCAAAAGTCCTTTATCAACTTCACTAGGAAGTGTATCATCGACAAGAATATTTGGACCAGCAGCATCTGGACCAAAAGCCCAAATAGATCTTGCTGCCAGTAAATCCCAGTCATATTTGGATTGGAAAAATTCTCCTAATCGTTTTCTAGTTAAAAAAAAAAAAAGTTAAATGTTATATCTATGTAAAGTCTAGCAAAGATAATAAGATAAGAGTATTTACTTATTCCACGAAATTAGTACAGCTTCATTTTCTATATCTTCGGCAAGTCCCTTTTCCAAAGGTTCAGCTATCATTGTAATTTTATTACGTTTATTTGGTGTTTCAGCAAAACACTTAAAAGAACTGGTCTCAACAACAGTTTCACAAAACGAGACTACTGGGTCAGCGACTTTTATATCTGACACTAAAAGAGAATATTTAAATTGTTTAATAGAAAATATATATATTTTTACAAGAGAAAATCTTATAGAGCTATTGTAGATTTTCTTTTTGATTTGCAATTTACTTCAGTAAAATTGAAAAGCCGAAACTATTAAGCCGACCTAAGATATTAAAATTTGTTTTTTCTTTATATACAGGGTGATTCACATCCAGTATAAAGAGTTGAATATTTCATTTGTTTATTTTGGGCTTAAAGTTGAATAACTCGAGGCGCCAAGCGGAGCTAGAATTACTGCTCAGATTCATTACTTTGTATCCTAGTTTCTAAGCAAAGGATAACTACCAACACACTAGCCTCTAAGCTTACCTCCTTTGGTGTGGCCTTAGTCTTACAGAAATACAGGTGATAAAAATTTTATTTAGAAATATGTATAGCATTAATTATTTATTTAACAATGAAAACAACACAAAATTAATATTCACGGTTATTTAAAAAAAGAACATAACACCTATGGAGCCATCTAAAGGACCTCGTTTACACTGGTGATATAAACACTATTAAAAAGAGATATCGCAGAGAATTGTGGATGCTGTACTCAAATTATAATAGCAACAACAATGTGATGGTACGGATTTATAACTCATTGAATAGCAGCTTGCATACGATCTCAAGGGACGCTTTTTGAGCAGTTTTTATGAGTATTAGTTTTGATATCAAATTAACAATTAATAGGAATTCTATTGTGTGTTGTTTTCATTGTTAAATAAATATTAAATGTATGTACATATTTCTAAATAAAACTTTGATCAGCTACAGTTCTCTAATGGTATGAAAAGGCCCTTATTTATATAACACTTTTGTTTTTTTTTATACTCTTTGGGAATCATCCTGTATACAAGATACAAGTATAAGATACATTACATGAATAAATAAATATTAGACTTAAAATATATTTTATAAATAGAGAAAATCAAAAATATATACATACCGATTTCTGAATACATATTACGAAGATCATGCATAACACAATCAAGATAAAGTTCACCAGTTCCTAAAACAACATGTTCGCCAGATTCCTCTACTTTAGTAGAAAGTAATGGATATGATTTATTTACTTTACGAAGACCATCTAACATCTTTGGTAATTCACTTGGGTTTACAGGTTCCACTAAAATTAAAACAATTTAGTTGTAAATATAAAATAATAATTAAAGAATAATATATAATTACCTGCGATTTTGATGACGGATTGAGTGTTAAATTTGAGAGGTTTAAATATATACAAATCTTCTGAAACATTGGAATCCGTTATAGTAGCAGTTTTAACTATGGGTTGATCTATACCTTCGATCAAAACCCAATTGCCAGCTGGTACACGGCTTACTTCTATTTCATACCTAAAGTAAATATATACATGTATTATAAATATAATTTGTTGATTTATTAAGTGTTATTTTAATTGTCTAACCGAAATGGATACAGTATTTATCGTTAACATTAAGAATTTTTTGTCTATATTTTAGTAATATTTGGAAGGGAGTGTCCTCTAACAGAGATAATTATCTTTAGACTGAAGCACTAAAGAAATCACGAGAGATTGTTATCTACTAAATCAAAGTTACAAGTGATAATTTGTATTACATATCAGAAGAGTTGTTTTTCACATCCTCAAGAATTTAACTCGAGTGGGAAAAAAAAGTAAACCGGGACCATTGGATACCCTACGAGGTAGACACACATCTGACATATGTAACGTGCTAAATATTTAATCTTCATTTGTGAAATTTCGGTGTCTAGTGATTCTAAATTTCAACACATAGCCATGCCATTTATTTTAAATAAAGATTGGTGTGTTTCCAATTATGATTTTTTCAAAACTCGAAGGGAAATGGAATGACTAGTAACAAATTGAATATAAAAAAGTTCAGAAAGAACTTTCATGAACTGAAGTAGTTTAGTTTAAATTTTTTTTAGTTATAATATTTAGATCGTACAAACATTAAATTGAATTATATATATCACAGGGTGATTCATCGGTCTGCCCTCTCTTTATAACTCTTTTATTTTAAGCCAGAGAGAAAAACTCTTCAAATATAATTTATATGATATATTATTGTCTATCTACGTACCATATGCATTTGTATACAGGGTGTTCCGTTCAAGAGCAACAATATGTAACTTTATATTTCTTAATGGAACACCCTATATATATATAACAACAGTATGTAACTTTATATTTCTTAATGAAACACCCTATACTATATATTTATTTATTTTGATAGTAAATTAGATTCCCTTTAAAAAAGAATTAAGTAATAAGGAGTCTAAAATTATTAAGAAGTTATTTACCTTTATTCGTTGAATGATATTTTTCTATCATGTTATTATTAACAAAGTATAAATAAATTCTTAATTTATAATAGACCCCTTATTACTAATTATAATAATATAATATATATAAGTATTAAGAAATAAGGGGTCTATTATAAATTAAGAATTTATTTACCTTTATTCGTTCCATAGCTTACTTTGTTAATAATAACATGATAGAAAAATATCATTCAACGAATAAAGGTAAATAACTTCTTAATAATTTTAGACTCCTTATTACTTAATACTTTTTTAAAGGGAATCTAATTTACTATCAAAATAAATAAATATATAGTATAGGGTGTTTCATTAAGAAATATAAAGTTACATACTGTTGCGCTTAAACGGAGCACTGTATACAAATGCATATGGAAGGTAGATAGACAATAATATATCATATAAATTATATTTGAAGAGTTTTTCTCTCTGACTTAAAATAAGAGTTATAAAGAGGGGACCGACCGATGAATCACCCTATATATATATATATACCATATATATATATATATAAAAATTACGCCTTCTCAATCGGAATCTAACATGATTTAAATTACTGCGATACATGTTTAACTCAGAGAATAAAGCGTTTTCAACTCATTATTTGTCCTGAATATTACTGTCGAGAATGAATTTCGATCAGAGTTCAGTCGCTTAGTAGTCTTGTCTATATCCAGGGAAAAGGCTCACTTTTACGGAAAGGGCGTGCAAACATTTCATTATCTTACTACCCTGGATCTAATTCAGTAACTAGGTCAGATAAAATAAGTAACCCGATCCTTACTAACTCCCTTGACACGCTGATCCATGGAAGACCCGTCTTCGCTCTTTTTCTTTTTTATAGATAGTATCATGGCATGTGCTCCGGTGAGATATAGAAGATACCTCCAAAAGCTTGTGATTCGCCTACTCAAAACACCCCTTCGAATCAACTCATTTGCTAATACATTTATCTTCATGACTTCTAGGGGTTTCAACTCTCATCCAGCCTCTGCCTTTCAAACATCAATCTTTAAAGACACGGGTTCACAGACCCTTCGTTAATCCTCCCTTTTCGGTAATGGGATGAAGAGATTCTGCATCTGGCAGTGATTGCAATTAAAAAAAAAAAAAAAAAAAAAAAAAATAGAATACTGAGTCATTTGGTAAATCTATTTGGAAAGAGAAGTATAAAATATAAATTAATTCCTACCTGGCTTCGAAAATCCAGAGCCTCCCTACAGTTAGTATTCTACTGTCTTCTTCATCAGTAAGTGAGTAGTTTTCTCCTAAAATACGAACATCTTGTCCGGAATGAAGAGTGCCACTTAAAACCCGAGCCAAAACTTTAAAGGATGTGCAATCATCCGTTGGGTACATTTTACTACTATGAACCATCAAAATACCCTGAAATCAACAATTTAATTTGATGTAATATATATATTTGATTATATCAGGGGAGAGACTGTCTACACTAGGTTCATAGATATAGAAAAATCATTCGATAATTGGGAAATTAAATTAAATCTTAAAACAGATGGGAATGAAATTTAGAGAGAGAAGATAAATTTATAATTTATATCAAAATCAGCAATAATAAATGTTGGAGACGAACAAAGAGAAACCAAAATAAAGAATGAAGTGAGACAAGAACATGTCACCCATGATTTTTTAATTATGTATAGAAGAAGCGATCAAAGAATTCAAGGATAACATAGATACAAGAATCAACAAAAGATTGCTATGCTTAGATTTGCACTTCGAGGAGTGAATAAGAATGAATGAGAGGATGGTCTGAATAGAATCAACCAAATTTGAGTAAAGGGGATCAAAACGAAAATAAATAAATATAAATCAAGGTCTTAGTTTGTACAAAAAAAGAAGAAACGAAGGAGAGGTATATAAAAATAAGCAGAGAGATCTTAGAAGAAGTTAAGGAATTCCGCTATCTGCGAAATAAAGTTGCATGGGACGGAAGGACTCAAAAAGAAATTAAATCCAGAATTGCTCAAGCTAAAACGGGTTTTAAATCAAAACAAAAATGATTAGGCTCCTCCTCAATCAGCTTAGATAATAGTATAATGTTAGTGAAGACATGGAGCATCGCCATATACAGATGTGAAACCTGGATGATTGGAGAGGCAGAGAGAAAGAAACTGAAGACGTTCGAAATGCGATGCTAAAGAACAATGTTTACGATTAAATGGGTGGATAGAATTACAGAGGAAGTTGTTTAAAAAATTACAGAAAAGAGAAATAATCTGAAGAAGATTAAATGATAGAGCAAACCTTAAGACCCGGAGGATTGCTAAAGGATACTTTAGAGGGAAGTGGGAAAGAAAAGGGGAAGGGGAAGAGCTAGATTGGAATATATTTCCCAAATAATGAAAGATATGGGATGTGAGTATTTTAAGAGAAGCGAAAGATTTGGTTTTGGATAGAGTTGAGTGGAAGCGTGTTGTTACTTCAAACCAGTCTTAGAACTGTATACTCGATGATAATGATATTTAATTATAATAATGAAGAGTAAAATAAATACCCTCTGGATCGCAATTAATCATGTCACTAGCAATTTCAGTATCTAGAGGCCCAGTATAAATATGTTGTACTTTATTTCGAGCGTTGACTAATGGAGAAGGTATATGTTCCACACACATGTCAACAAATCCTAGAAATTCAAATAAAATAAAGAGTTTAGAATATAAAATGATATGGTAAATCAATTTGATATGCTATATTTGATAGGAAATAATACTGCTATGATAATAATAAAAATTTACCGCTAAAATCTCCGAGAAATTTATTACAAACTAATCTAAGAAGTGGTCGTATATTCATCTTTAATTCTTCTTTGCTAAGTCTGATTCCTAATTCATCAAGTACAATAGGTAAACTGGAATCAACATCTCCAACAACCTTAGGAAAGAAATTGTCTATTAATTAGAGAAAAAGCGCAAAATAATAACAAAATTAATTACCTGTGCGAATATTTTATACAAAGGTTCAAGAATAAATTCAACAAAGCTTCGTTGAGCTGATCCATGAGGAGGTTTCTTGGAAAATTTTCTCCTAATTTAAATAAAAAGAAATATTAATTCTCTAAACAAGATTAATTAAATAAAAAGATTAATAATTTTTAAGAGGAAAATATAGATGTTGTAATATAAAATGAAATACATTATCCCGTCCCATTGATTAATTTTTCGGACCATAGCTTGAACCAAGATTTTCTGGTGTCAACTGCTTTAATTTTTGTGGAGATCTGGAGCCATATAACGTCGTCTATTTATTTCAAATAAATAACTCGCCTCCCATCCACATCAAGTAACACATGTTTGTTGATGTGGATGGGAGGCGAGTTATTTATTTTTATTTAAAATTTGTTAGAACCTCAAGGGTTTGGCTTTACCTTATTCATTTGCACATCTGAATTTCTATTTTCTCATTTGTGATGCCAAGGGAAATTTATTTAATCCACCTATAATTTATTTATATTTTTTTTACTACAAGACTAACCAACTCTCATCCCTTAATTGAAATCTGATATTTATAACATACCCGTCAAGAAACATGTGTTACTTGAGCGATATTGAAATAAATAGAGGAAGGTATGCGATTGCAGAGAAAATAAGCTGACTGTGTTCTGATGTGGCCATCCACTTGACTTTACCATACAACCTGGCCCCTCACTTATATTTAATGAAATTATTTATAATCATGTAGGGGAGGGGTTAGTCTGTGCATTTTTAGATTACTGGGGGCCCACTGATTATATATACAAAATTTGGTTGAGTTTGGTACAAGAGCCTAGATTTTCATTTTTTGACCATACACCCCCCATTTTGGGAGGTTAGTTTTTTGCATTTTTAGACTTCTGGGGTTCCACTGATTATGTATACAAAATTTTGTTAAGTTTGGTACAAGGGCCTAGATTTTCATTTTTTGACCCCCCACCTCCCGTTTGGGCGGTTAGTTTTTGCATTTTAGACTTCTGGGGTCCCACTGATTATGTATACAAAATTTGGTTGAGTTTACTCAAATGGCCTAGGTTTTTAATTTTTAACCCCCCTCCACCCCTCTTTATTTTAGGTCGATATGCACCAAAATATAATCAGGTCTTATTGTAAATATATTATGTAAATATTCCTATAATTATGTAAATACTCCTGTAATTAAATTCACCTGACTATGTAAATATTTCTTTTTAGTGGAGGCCCCCACCTGCGTGGCCCAATAAACGAAAAATCAATGGACCAACTACGTGGGAAATTTGGTTTTGATATTCACACTAAATTTTGTTGAGCTAGCTCATCCACAAAAATTTGGTAACGCACAGACTAACAGACAACCAGACCGAAATGCCATGATTTCGCTCAATTTTTTTAATCAAATAGTTTCAGCAGTTTTTGAGATATTTCGAAAAAAAGAAGAAAAAAAAACTTTTTTAATGCACGATTACAATACTTAACCATACCCTGTATGGTAAAGTAAAAATTACACTAGTACAAATCAGTAAACCATGGCTAGCAATGGTGCAGCAAAAATGAATCAACCATGGAAATAGACGATAACATTCATTTTTGAACGCAACGCCCAAGGATTGATTATGTATGTAATTTTTTTCTCTGGAGATCTGGGTCGAAAAGTGAATAACCCTGTATTTACGAATATATACAATTAAAAAAATATAAATCTTTAAAAAAAACAATCTCAAGAACTTTTAATTTAAATCAATCCATTGGATTTAAAATAAACAATCTTGAGATTGTTTTTTAAAAGATTTGTATTTTTTTAATTTTATTATAAAACAATCAATAAATAATTTTTTCTTTTCGTATATATACATATAATTTATTTTATTTGTTAAATTGTTCCTCTTATAAATCAACAAGTCTACTACTCACGACAAGAAAAATCTTTTCAATATTATTAATTTCTTACGTTTTGCTATTGAAATAAATATCACCCCAAAGTCGTTTGGCAAACTCTTTTACATTCACTCCACTGTATGTTTGAGCATATATATTTGCAAAAGATTTTAGAGTAAAACAAACATTATATTGAGAGCTGGCGAAACAAACATTTCCTAATAAAGGTGAAACTACACAGGAATTTTCTTCACCATAATAAAGGCTAGAAAGAAAAAATTATGTTACTAGGAAAATCAAAATATTATAAATTAGATGATAATTGTATTACTTACCTCAACAAGCCATTTATTTCTTCAACAATATGTCTTAGTTTATAATAAGCATCTTGAGGGGGCAATTTTAATTCTAAAATTAATCGATCTATCTTATTGATACATACAGTAATCGCCAGTTTTTCCTTAAAAAACAAAAACAAAACAAGTTTAATCTTAATAATCAAGTATTTGAGTTGATGTGTAATGAACAAGTTGTGGAACCAGTTATATTGTAGGGTTGCATTAAGTTAAATGTAAACAATTAAGACTTCATTTAAGAATGGTCACTTCAAAATTTACACTATTTTGACAAAACCCCAGTGGCGGATTACCCACTAGGCGCACGCCTCGGGCCTCAACAAAGCGGAGGCTTCAGAATCATCCTCAAAAACCAAAATTGGAGGGAGTTTGAACCCCTTACCTATGTCCACGTTGACAAGTAAATCTCGAGGATTGTAGTCTACATGTTTAGAGCACTTATTTATTTATTTTTTAATTTTGTTAATATTAAAAATAAATAAATTTTAATTCTTACTATAAATGTTTAAATACATAAGCCTCAATGATTTAAAGTATGATACATTTATCATGTAATGCAATGTATGTTCGAGAGAGAAAAAATATATATGTTTATTATTTGGATTAGATCAAGAGCCCACGACGGCCAGACCTTCGTTATTTTATAAAAGCTGAAAGTTTTTCTGTGCATGTCCCCTATACAAGTAAGAACGACCAGCGACTATAGAGTTTGTGTTGTGGTTACTTTGGCAGGTAACAGGTAATAAAGGTTTATAAAATA
>JALMQS010000025.1:785417-823216 GCA_024734495.1 Forficula auricularia
TATTTTATAAACCTTTATTACCTGTTACCTGCCAAAGTAACCACAACCCAAACTCTATAGTCGCTGGTCGTTCTTACCTGTATAGGGGACATGCACAGAAAAACTTTCAGCTTTTATAAAATAACGAAGGTCTGGCAGCCGTGGGCTCTTGGGCTAGATGTTTTCCAGGATTAAATATGTAATTATGCATTCCCATTGGTGTTTTAATTTGATTATTGCGGTTTTCATGGTGGTACAGAGTCCGATTTATGTAAAGGCGCACGAGGCGTGGGGACGGGGCCTCATAAATCAAGGGGACTCCAAATTCAGCTCTCAAAATAAAAAAAAATTATTTTATTTAATTATTAGCTGCAAGCCTTCGGCGGCCCTCTTGCTAGCCAGAGGGCTCGCTCCCTGGACCCCCACCCCGAAACCGACTCAGCACCCCACCACCCCAATGTACAGACAAAACCTTAATTATATTAATTATATATACCTTAATTATATATATATATATTATATATATATATATATAGATCATTTCATTTAAATTGGTAACCATGACGACTGTTTTTGTTGGGGGAAGACATAAGTACATAGATACATACAGAGGCAGGCACAAATGCCCTTTAGTAGTATGTGATTGTGATAATATTTAGTGTAATTGCCGAAAATATTTTAGACGGGGGGCTCAAAATTGAATTGCGTCTGGGACCTCTCAAGTGCTAAATTCGCCACTGCAAAATCCAATTAATATTTATTAGCTTAAATAAAAGCGGCTAAGTACGATTGGTTCTAGCATATCGAGGGTTCAGTATCTAATAATTAAAAATATCGTTTTGAATAATCTTTCTGAAGTGCATATTTTACGTAGGTAAAAATAAAATAAAGAGGAACAAAATCATATTAATAAAATTATAAGAATGTGCCCTGCGAAATTTGGACTCATACAAAAAGACCGAAAATAACCCATCCCTGGTACAGGGCAAAAAAATTTAATTACCTGAACAGCATGTTTAAGCAATCGCTCTGTGTTGAGCATTACTCCCTCGGCAGCATCAACAAATAAAACTATACCGTCACATAGACGTTGGGCAGCAGTAACCTCATCAGAAAAGTTTACATGTCCTAGAAAAAATAAAATATTTGTATAAAACTAGATATTTACAATAAAATATAATTAATACTAACAAGTGAGGGTAATGAGGAATTTTTCAAAATATAGCGTCTCATGGAGATTCAATCGCCACAATATTGATTTTTAAATCTAGAATAAGAGGAAGGCCAATGGATCTTCACATTAACAGATATGTTTTTTTTAATATGTCAGAAGGGTTTGCCCCCCCCCCCCCCCCCCTCAGGAGTCGAACCCGAGTGCTAAACTTGCTTTCCGGGCAATTGGCTTAACTCTAGATACAAAAAATTTTCTGACATATACATGCTCAGCTTAAAGAATTTCACTCAAATTTTAAAAATCTTATAAAATTTTATAGGCAAGTGCAAGAAATTTTCTACTATGATCCAAGATTAATATTGGCGTTCCACTTATTCTAGATTTAAAAAGAAAATATTATTTTAATACATACCAGGAGTATCGAAAATATTCATAAGTGCTGATTTCCCATCAACACCGGGAAGCAATAAAGTAACAGGCATTGCTTTAATGCTCACTCCACGATCTCTTTCAGTAGCCAAGGTGTCTGTATATCGTAATTGACGATCTCCATCTTCCCCAAGACTAGCATCGACACCAGGATGAGTTTGTCCAATAAGGCAATCAGTGAGTGTTGTTTTCCCATGATGGAGATGTCCAACTAGTGCTACATTGCGAATCAATGTAGGATTATCCATCATATCAGCTAAATACCTGTAAAAGCAATGAATGTGATTAATTAGAAAAAAGAAACGACTAATGAAGCAGTAAAAAAAAAAATTAAAATTAGAATATTAGGTTATTTAAATTTGAGATTTCTTTATGTAAGGATCAAAAGAAAAAAATATTCTGTTCTGGTTTTGAAAACAGTGTTGCCTCATTCTATATATGTTATTTCTGTTTTATATCTAATGTAATTGTTAATATAAAAAGAAAAGAAAGAAAAATTGTTTTTGTGAATGTGCAAAATATTTTTTGAAATTTGTGTTCTGATGGATGTTCTTCATAATGGTAACGAAAATAACAAGAAAATTTAAACGAATGTGTGGCATGACTATTTGAAGACCCGAAGAAGTCGGCAAAGTCGATGAAACGTTGGCTGATAAATAAAAAAGTCACACATAAAAACTTGTCCTTATTTTCCTATTATAAACTTCCAAATATTAGGTAGGTTTCACAAAAAAGAAATAATGTTTATGAGCAAGTCAATCAATGAAACTTCTGAAGATGGGCTTGCTCATAAACGTTCTCTTTCATTTTTGAAACTTACTTATTATTCTAATTTTAATTTTATCAAATATTTTTCACCTCGAACTAACACCATGCTCCCTGAACAAAATTAATGAACTAAGTTAACTGATAATATTGAAGGAGACAATAAAAGAGTAAAATAAACACACTCTTTTATTGTCTCCTTCAATATATAAAAATTCGGCTACTCTCGGCAAAAAACTTTCAATTTAACTGATAATATGCTATATGCGTTGAAACATAGAATACATTTATTTATGTAGACTCCTTGATGCTTTAATATTTTAATAAAAGGAGTTGGTATATATGATGGGATATCATATCCTGCACTGTGTGACCGGGATAATATCCCAAAATATACATAGGGGAGATTAACCGTTTTCTGAGGATGAGATCGAAAGAACATTAAGCTGCAATAAATAGACACCAATATCTGTTTTGTAACAAGTCATTTAAATAAATTTTAAGTATTTGTATAATAAATGAAGTTAAAAAATCATTTTTAAAAATTAGATAAGAATTTTTATACTCACTGAATGCTATAGGTGGTTTCAACCATATCTTTTTCTTTTAATTGAAATTTATTTTTCTTTACTGGTTGAACAAGAGGTTTATCAAGAGGTTGATTATCTTCTTCTTGTACTATAGTTTCAACTTCAGGACCAAAAACTTCTGCTGCACCTTGATAGTATCTCTTGTCTTCGTGCAAAATTACTGAAACTTGAGTTGAATTCTCCATCTCTTCCATATTATCATCAGATCCATCATCCTGTTATAAATAGAATTAAAATTAAATGAAAATTTCATTTGTTGAATAATGTACCCTTATTTAAATTTTAAAAAGAAAAAAAAGTAGGACAACAATTTAAATTAGTAAATCAGTTTAAAATAAAAGAATATAATCCGAGGAAAAATTGGCTCCACTTGATAAGCGAAAATTAACAATAACAGTAATTTCTAATAAGACAATGTTTCATATCTTTATCAATGTTTCATCAGGTCTCGTAGGGCCAGTTCTGTCGGTTGGTAAACTCTTTTTAAACGTTGACAAAGGGTAAAACCTTAAAATTCACCTTGTGCAGGGTGGGATGGCCAATCAGATGAAAGTGCCTGTCATCTGATTGGCCATCCCACCCTGCCCATGACAGGCACTTTCATCTGATTGGCCATCCCACCCTGCACAAGGTGAATTTTAAGGTTTTACCCTTTGTCAACGTTTAAAAAGAGTTTACCAACCGACATACAACTGGCCATTAGAATCAGTAGAATTGTATGATAACTTACTTGATATACTAAAAAGGTTTATTTATATATGAAATCAATAAATTTTTGGGGTGGGACCAAAAGATTTTTTTTATATATATCCAACAAAAAAAGAAAGGCAAAACTGTTGTGAAAATAACATCCAAGTAATACTTCCTATGGTACAGTCGCAGGCTTCAAACGTAACGCTACATTGTTACATCCGAAAGGTCGTGAGAGGTGAGACATACATGCTTAACGTTCTGACTTTCATCCTAATATCCAGAATGCTGAGAGACATTCATACTCTAACGTCTAACCTATGGACGCAGGTATCAAGAGTAACCCTCCAAAGTTGCTTTCTAACATCCAGAAGGCCGTGAGCAAAATAAATATTCTCTACAGTAGGGACGAAGGTAATAAAGTGTATAGCTCCAGAGTTGCATCCAACATACAGAAAGTCGAGCTCCAGCTTTACTTTCTAACATCTAGATGGCCGTAAGCCAAGGAGATAAGTAAGGGGGGTTCAAACCCCCCACCCCATACATGTGGCAGTTACCATTTTTATTTGATTTTCTTTTCAAACCACATCCTATATCCTATTCCTTTATATCAATTATCTATATTAGAAAAGCATTTCAATTTTGTTTTACCTATATAAGATACCTAAACAAATCAGTTGCTCATTCACCCATGATTTTCAACTTATACATAGAAGAAGCGATAAAAGAATTCAAAGACAAAATTGATACAGGTATCGAAATCCAAGGTCAAAAGATCGCTATGCTAAGATTTTCCGATGACATTGCCCTTCTAGGAAGCAACAAAAAAGAATTAGAGGACGCTCTGAATGGAATTAACCAAATCCTAATAGAAGAAATCAAAATGAAAATAAACAAGAATAAAACCAAGGTCCTAGTATGTACAAAAAAAGAACAAACGAGACAGGAATGCATCAAAATTAACCAAGAAAACCTAGAAGGAGTTAAGGAATTCAGCTACCTAGGAAGTAAAATAACATGGGATGGGAGGAGCGAAAACGAAATTAAATCAAGAATTGCCCAAGCAAAAATGGGGTTTAATTCAAAACAAAAACTACTATGCTCCTCCTCAATCAGCTATGAAAACAGGAAGTTGCTATTGAAGACATATGTATGGAGCATAGCCATGTACGGGTGTGAAACCTGGAGAATTAGAGAAGCGGAGAGAAAGAGATTAGAGGCTTTTGAAATAAAGTTTAAGGAAAGCGGTGTTGGTTTGTAGTGAAACATATTAAACACAGGAATTATTTAACGGATTATAGTGGTGTTTCACAAAGTGGAAATAAAATTAAAAAATTAAAAAATCTTTTAAATTATTTTGGAGATTTTTTTTTTTTTATTTATCTCTATACATATTTCGGGCTATGAACCCTTCATCAGGAGGTTTAAGAGAAAACTCACTCAGTAAAAAACACACTCAGTCCAAAATAATCTAAAAGATTTTTTAATTTTATTTCCACTTTGTGAAACACCATTATAATCCGTTAAATAATTCCTGGGCTTTTGAAATGTGGTGCTACAGAAGAATGATGAACATGAAATGGATGGATAGAATTACAAATGAAGAATTTCTTGGAAGAGTCGGAGAAAGAAGAACCTTGTGGAAGAGTCTGAAAAGGAGAAGAGGTCAGATGATGGGGCACACACTGAGACATGGGGGACTGCTTAGGGATATCTTGGAGGGGGGGGGGGGGGGAGAAAAGGGGAAGGGGAAGACCCAGATTAGAATATTTCAACCAAATAATTGGGGATATGGGATGCCAGACATTTAGAGAGGTCAAACAGCTGGCGGGGGACAGAGTCGAGTGGAGACGGATTGTTGCACCAAACCAGTCTTAGGACTGTATACTCAATGATGACGATGATAATAAACCATTTATATCATAGGTTCAACTAAGTAAGCATACACTTCTACAGGTTCTAAGCAATCTAGTAACGTAGTAACAGCTATCTTCTAACAGTTTAATTATTTAAATGATAAGATTTTGTTCTGTCGAAAGTAAGAGTTGTTGATTTATAAAGAGAAATAAGTGAAGTTGTCCTCTGCTTGATGAAAATAATTTTGGACCTTTGGGTTTGTGATCGATTGAGAGTCATTTGAATTTAGTTTAATAATTATATATGTTGGTAAGTATATATAAAAAATATGAAATATATATATAAATTATTAATTACAATAAAATACTGTTTATTTATTTAGTTTAGAATATAGTAGTAATAAAATAGAAAAGGATAATTACATCATATTCATGGTTATCCTCATCTCTTTTGGTAAAATTATCTTCTTCATCTTCATCAGATTCTAAATCAGGTCCAATATAATTACCAAATTCATCATATAAATCAGCATCCATGGTTAATAAATTTTATTTTAATATAAATTTGTCCTGAAATAAAGATGAATGTTTACCAAAGCACTTTTGTGCTAATAAATAGGAATAAAGTTTACTCAATTTTTAAATCTTACCAGTAAATATCACGTGAAGATTTAATAAATATTAAGAAATACTATATATCTAATTAGTTATTTCTATTTTGAATATTTATTTTATTGATTAGTTGAATAAAAATTGTTTACCGGCATTATTATATCAAACCTAGTTCATAGATAAAAGATAGAGGTGTCAACATGTTTTACTTTAGAAATGCCAAAAGCAAAAACATGAAAGATGGCACTGCGGAGAGCAGCGGCCAATTCAAATTCAAGCCAATTGCGAGGAATTTTTCATTAGGAAATTTCCACAGTGGCGTAGCGTAGGCACAGAGTTAACAGAGGGAGTGTCAAATTGAAAAAGTGAAGCTCTCTAGCAGACGACTTGCCATATTGGATAACCCACAGACATCATTGTGTTGATACGATTATAAGTGAATTTAATTTAAAAATGGTTTGCTGTGTAGCCTACAGCTGTGGAAACAGACTAACAAATAAATCGCAGCTTCAATTATCATTAGAAAAAACAATGAAATTTACCACGAGGAGCTACAGGTATGAAGATCATAATGAGATAACTCATCCCTTTCCCGATGATTCATATGTTTTTCTCATCAAATTTTAAATACATATACAAAAGAAATTATAGCCTATATAGCTGGAGCAATCGTCAAAAGTATCAAACCAAAAGTAGCTTGTGACGATTGTTCCAACGCATTAGAAGCTGAAATCGAAAATGGCTTAATAAAAATTAAAAATCGAGGAGGGTTAACTAATCCCTCCCCTGATCTAATAGTTAGTATATATATATGCGAAAAATGTGAAAAAGTCATGAAACAGGCACTTTACGAAAGCGGAGGTAATTGCCTTTTAAAAAAATTCACGGCCTTTTCACTAACCAGTACACTACTCTACGGAGTTTCATAGATAGTAAAAATTTATTTACCGAATTAAATTTTCACATATTTGGCCAACGTTGGAAAATCATATTTCTTTATTATGATAAAAACTATCATTGAAAAATATTTTGATATTAGACTGCCTTATATTGCTCGCCAAACAATAGACCACCAGACGAATAGACAAAATAAATATTTTTCAAGGAAATTCAATAAAGAAATTTGATATAATTGTAAATCTAGACTTGAGAAGGGAGTGATTCATTCGAAGCTTAAAATTGTAAAATTACTATTAAGTATTTTAATATTATAATATTTTTAATTTTTGAAATGAAAATTTTGTGTAAAAAAAATGGAATAAATTTTTTAATTAAATATTATATTGTTTTTTATTGTATTAAAACCAAACGTTATTGAAAAATATTTATTATTTATTTTTTATTGATAATTATTTAGAACTATATGTATATCGAATTAGAATCGAAAAAATTTCAAATTTGAATACTTAGATATTTATTGATAATTTTTAATTAGTTTGGTATTGGTTATTGGTGGAACATTTTAAGATATTTAAAGAAAACATTTTAATTATAATTAAAAATAGTTGATAATTTATTTTTTAATGGTTATTATTTAGAATATATATATCTAACCCTATATAAGAATAAAAATAAAAAAAAAAAATAACGAAGCCGAATAATTTTTATTTTATTTATTTGTTTTTATTTAAAGGATGTTTTTGTGTAAAATTATATATTTATTGGATAGATAAACATTTTATTTATAAGCAAAAAAATTTTTGTTAAATAATTACTAATGAAAATATTTTTAAAATATTTTTTTATAATTTTTTCCATAAGACTCAATTGTTTAACTGGGTTTCCAAAAATGGCGAGAGACTGCACTCCCCTTCCGTCACCTGGCTCCACTCCCCGCTCCCACAAACTCCAAGTCACACTCCTGTTAACTCTGTGAGCGTAGAGGGCAAAGGGGTCAGCCGCCCCGAACCGCAAAATCCAAATGAATTCCATGAATTAATATTAAGGAGACTTGAGGAATTGCAACTACGCAAAAACAGTGAAGATGAAAACGAGATGAACAATACTTTGCGCAGTAACTATACCTACTATGCAAAGTATATGCCCCACTATTCTAAATAAACTCTTTTTTCCCCCTTCCTGGTTTCTGGTCTTAATCATTTCTTAATATTATTTTCTCTAATTAAAAAAAATATACATTTTAATTTGATCTTAGGTATTACTAAATATAATGCACATTTAAAACATGAAAATATATACTATATTATTTATAATAGTCTAAGGATGTTTGTAACAACGCTAGCCTGAACCCAAATCTCCGTATTCAAATGAGAACGCCTTGACAACTACACCAGATAGAGTTATAATATAAAGAACGGTTAAATATATATAAAAGTTAAACATTTTTTTTGGAGGTGGAGATGTATTATATATTATATATATATATATATACAGAAGCGCAACTACGGGAGGGAGGGGGGCCTCAGCCCCCTTACCCCCCAAGACAAGGGAAAAAATTTACGTAAAAGTAAAAATGGAAAAATTGTAAAATTTTAATCAATATTTTGACTATATGATAAATTAAGACAAAAAAATGATTCTATTTCCATTAAATGTTGGAGAAGTGAGACTGTTTCTTCAGAGTGATTTTGTCTAGAGCAGTGTTCTTCAACCTTTGTCATCCCTCGGAACCCTTTTTGAGATAATTTTTTATGGAACATTTCGTTAGTAGCACACCCAGATTTGATTTTAGGGGGGAGGGGGTGTCGTATTCCATAATATTATATGTTATGAACAAGGTGCCTCCCTGTGCCTTTGTTATAAAAATTTTATAATTACGATATAATTACTATATAATCGTATATAATTCATTTATCCCTATGACATCTAGAGACTGGAACTCTCTTCCCCAGACCGTCTTTCCAGCAACTTATAACCTTCAATCTTTCAAGACCAGCATTCACAGATACCTTCGACTGCTACCCAATCCCTAAATCTCCCCTTATCTTCACGTTACAAGGGTCCACCACGGACTACAGAGGTTGTACCTTCTTGGTGCAACTTCTTCTTGTATCAGTATCATTATAAAAATAAAAAAAAATAAAAAAAAAAAGATATAAATTTGCATTTATTCAAACAAAAAGATAAATATTCCATATAAAATTCAAAGTATTTGTATTATACTTGTATTGAGTCGCGGAACCCCTAAAGCGTTTGAGTGGAACCAAGGTTGAAGAACACAGATCTAGAGCGATAGATCAGTGTTTATCTAACTTTCTACATACATTTCACCATTACTGCCTAACCCTTTGAGTTAAAGAAATTTATATAATGACCTTTATTAAAGAATATTTAATTTTCAACAGAAAAGTTCATATGAGTGAAAAGTCTAAAATCAATAGTTTACGAATTAAAAGATATTCCAATATTGTATGTGGTCTTGAATCAATAACAAATGTCTATGAACGAGACAAATCCTCTCGATATAACAGACCAAAAGAATTATAAATGAGATAGAATTCGATCTTATTTGATCGATTTCATCTATCTGGTGGTTCACAGTACCTTTTTAATATAAGAAAATAGCATTTCGATTAAGAATTTTGTAGTTTAAAAGAAATTTTATGAAAATTTCCAAAGAGAATCAACGAGAAATGACAAAAAGTTTTATTTTTTCTTATTACATATCTATTGAAATCTTTTGAAATTTCATATCTGTGTGTTATTTCCTTTTATCTTTTATAGAAAATATTGTTTATTAAAATATTTTCATTTTAAAGGGTACTTTATTTGAAGCCTAATCTGAAAAAGGATCAAGCAGAATATCCATGATCGTCTTCTTAAGGCGGATGGACTTAAGACCTAGAAATCCCGAGTACAGAACGTCAACCTACACAAAGTCTTTTGCCGTATAGTCGATTAGATTATGTAATGGGTTGGTGACAAAATAAAATCACTTAAATCACTGAATACATGTAGGCGACATTACCATGCGCAGTGCTACTGGCCATGAAAGAGGTATAAATTGTGAATTAATAAAGTAAAGGGTGTGTAACAGTGAATGAAATAAAACTCAAAGAGGTTTATACAAACTCGATATATTTCGGATTATTAGTCCATCATCAGGAGTTTACAGGTTAAAAACTACACACCCTTTACTTTATTAATTAATATCATGTTTCATCTAAAACCTACACCACTTTCCCTAAATAAAATATAAATTGTGACGTAATGTATATACTTTTAACGTTTTTTTTCACCATCTCATTATTTGCACATTATTTTTACTATTTGTTAATGTTTGTGATGTCTTTCTTACTTTATTTATTTAATTCTTTTTAATTTTTCTTTCATTTAAAGAGTTTTTTCATGTAATATATTTTTTTGAAAAATTTTATGATGCTCATTGAGATCAGATCCTGATCTCAGACCAATAAAGATCTATATAACTCTCTATTATGCTTTCTAAAAATGACGTGCCCAGCTATGGGCAGGGGGGGGGGGGGCGCAGCTGCCTATGAACTAACTATGAATTTTAGACCCTTTCATTATATATTGCTAATTTTCGTGGAGGGAGCAATTCGGTTATCTTGGAAATTCCTGGGTCCTGACAATCGGATGCTCTAGTTCTAGTAGGTAATCTGCATCACAGCAGGCGAGTGCCAAATTTTTATGGGGCGGTCATAGATAACTCATTCAGGTGTAGACGGCATCTTTTGAGATTAGGTAAATCCCAACAAAGTATTACAACACAAAATATGGATAAGAAATTCCAAACTAAAATATTAACATGTATGGATTTTATTAGTTATTATAGTAATTTCTTTTCTTTTTTCGTAATACAGATTTTTAATATATTTTTGTTTTAAATTGTAAAATCATTCGCGTACCGGTAGCTGCTTGTCCTCGTACCAGTACTGGTACGCGTACCCAAGGTTGGGAACTACTGCTTTAATTCATAGTGGCGTCTTTTTAAATTAATTTATAATATTAAACTAATAAACTACATATTTATTTCTATTCAATTTATTTATTTCGAACTCGCACCCCCTCTCCCTCGAAACTAATATAAGCTGCCCCCGCCCCCCTAGCTTAATTTCCGTTTTATTCGACTACTCAACTCAACTCAACGCGCCTAAGTTTAGAATTAAAAAAAACAAAAAAAAAACAGGAAATGAAGAAAAATAATTATTATAAAAGATAATATCTTCAAAAATAGTTATATTGGAGAAAAATATAAACAATTGTTAAAAATGTTCACAATTTTAAGTATTTGTTTAGTATTTGTATATAGAATAAAATTTATAATTCTTGTCCTTGAATTCTATTTTTTTGTACACTTGAATGCGGTGAATTCCAATTTGACGAGTGCAGGTTTTTCTCCAGCTTTACTTTGATTCGGAAAACGAAAATCTTTCTCTTCCATCTCCGAGATTTCAATGATATTTTTTATCAATTTAATATTTTGCTAAAAATAATAATCCCATTATAATTAAGAAATTAAAAAATCTAAATGTATCACCTTATATTTTTGTATTTTTTGTATGTTTATATTATGATTAACGTATCAGCTTATATTTTTGTAAATTTATTTTGTACTTGTATTGTTATGTATATTAAGGACACTTTTGTCCGTCTACTGATTTAAAATAAAAAAATTAAAATAAAATAAATAAATTGTAAATAAATCATACCATATCGTGAAGATTATAAGAAATTATATATTTTCGAAGATGTTGGGCAACTTTGTTAAAATCACAGGGACAAATTTTCTCTGCCGTTTTATCATATGTTATTATACTTTTAAAAATGGCTGCATATTTTGAAAATTCTCCGAAATCCTCGTACAAATCTGGTAAAATGATAAAATTATCAATTTAATTATAAACTATGCTTAATATTACTTAATTAAATAAAAAGTTAAAAAAATAAGGTGTTTTTAATTTTTGTTTAAGTTATCGTTAGCTACCAAAATCTGCTATATCTTCAACTTATCAGTAAACAACAGAGAAGGGGGAAAGCAATCAAAAACTCATATTGTTCATTCGAAGGAAGTCTCAGGATCAATGGACCCTACCAGTTCTCACAGAAATCACTGATCATGGATACTAATGAGTTGGCGTGATAGTCTATTTCGTGTGTTAAAGGCAACATGTACAATATTAACAAGTCCTCATTGAATATTTGTATAAAATTAAAAATAAATTATTAGGTAGGTTTCACAAATAAAATAAATATTGTTTATAAGAAAGACTATATCTATATATATAAAATTAAGGTTTTGTCTGTACATTGGTCCAAATCATGTCAAATTTTGGTTGCACATGTTTCAAGTAAAGTTGTAAATTTTGTATACATAATCTGTGGGTCACTAGAAGGCTAGAAAGGCAAAAACCAACCACCCAAAACGGGGGGGGGGGGGTCAAAAAATGAAAATTCTTGCTCTTGGACCAAACTCAACCAAATTTTGTATAAATAATCTGTGGGTCACTAGAAGGTTAGAAATGCAAAAACTGGGTGCGGGGATGGAATGGGTTAGGGTAGGGTGCTACTACTTATATATTACTGTTTTTTAATAAAAATTTCTATTATACGTTTTTTACACATGTGAGATGTATCAAAAAAAAAAAAAAAATTAATAATTCAAATGATACACCTATACTTTTAAAATATAATTTTTTTCTGAACCCACAGATTATGTATACAGGCTAATGGCTTAGGGTAGGGGTGCGGGGGGTGGTATGAAGGTCCGCTGGATGAGGGTGGGTGAGGTATTAAGACGGAGTAGGGTGGGGGTGAAGGGGGTGGTGCCTGGTGGAGTCCGGGGGCGTAGCGGGGGTGGGGTCCAGGGGGCTAGGTGGGGGTGTGGTGCAAGGGGGTGGGGTCCGGCGTGGGTGAGGGGGTTCAGGTAAGGGTCCAGGGGCGTAGTGGGGTGGTCCGGGGTGGGGTGGAGGATGGGCACAGGTGCAGGGGTGCTTAGTGGGTTTCTTGGGGTGTAGTGGGTGGGAGTGGGGTGTGAGGGAAGGGTCCGTGGGTTGGGGGTACAGGTGGTGTGCCCCCTGGCTAGCAAGTGGGCCGCCGAAGGCGGGCCTTGTAGCTAGTCTATTTATAATATGAGCTACTAAAGGGTCAGGAGCCCTTCTTCAGAAGTATATATTGAAAACACTTATCAATGTAAATTCTTGAAGGTGGGTTTGTCGCCCGAAATATATAATGAGTCTTGCTCATAAGCAATATTTCTTTTATTTGTGAAACCTACCTAATAATTTATTTTTAATTTTATTACAAATATTTCACCATGCCTCAACACGATTCTCCCTGAACAAAATTATATATTTGTAATATATAAACTGTAATTAAAATACTTGGTGCAAATTGTTTTTATTGAAGGTAGCTTGGTTATTTTATTTAAATGAATTTTTTTAAAGCTTTTTATGCAAAAAAAACAAAATATCATACTATCATTAATCTGACTATCAGAGCTTCATAAAAATTATTTTTTTAAATAGATGAAAGAACAATACAAATTAAATGTGTGCACATATTCTTAAAATCGATATTAAACTAAATGAATAAGCATACAAATATATTTTAGTGTATATATTATATTGTTAAAATTTTTTTAAGTTTATTTCTATATTAAAACTTTGGTATGCAAGTATTTAATTATAATGTTGTTGTTTTTTTCACGTTGGTAAATCAATAAATACTATTTGGTTTCTAAATAATAAAATTTATTAAAATTATATTAACATTTTGAGTGGCAAGTACATAGCTAAAAATTTTGGTACCATAAGCAAAATATCAAATTTTCACTTCCCTCTTAACCCCCTTTTGGCCTTGTCGCCCCTTATAACCATAGGGCTGGTATGTTTTGCTTATTTTTGCTATATGATAGCTAATCACCTACTGAACAGGCTAATTGGAATAAAAAAAAACAAACTAAGACGAGCAATTTTTTATAACCAACTTAGAGAACAATAATTGTTCAAAAAAATTTTGGACTAAATGGACCTTTCTTTTGAGGTGATTGTTTCTTTGAGAAAGTGCTCCTTTGAAGGGGAAATTGCGGTAAATCGATCACTTTTCGTCTAAATAGGAGATTTTAAAAATCAAAAAGGAAAAAATTTAAACATATAGATACCTACCTTGGTCGTTAAAAAATGCAATTATGAAATTACAGACTGGAGTAGCATATCCGTTAAGAAATATTATATTATTCGTAGATAAATTCAATTGTAAATTGTATTCTCGAATAAGAGAATTGAATTTAAAATCATCAATATCAATATTTCTAGTTGAAAATAACAAAAGAAAAAAATATATTAAAAAATTTAATTATCATTATTATTATACATTTTGTTGACCCTCATCAAAAATGCCTAATCGAGGTGGTTTAAGTTTAAACTTTTCTTTTGATAAACAGTGAAGCATCAAAATAACTAGGAATTTTAATACGGAGAGTCTACTAATTTAAGTTCGCCAACAATAAAAAAAAACATTATTTAGCGTGTTCAACTTTCTAAATTTCTCTTTCTATTAATAAATAGTAAACATAGTTTTTTAAAGGTTTTTTACTTATAACAATTGTCTTATATATAATTGAAATATTAAAATTAATACTCTTATTCTAATATTGTAAAGAGAAAGTTTGTATGTTTGTTTTTGATGGTTTTGATCTAATTAAAATGAATTTTTTAATATATTATTACACATTAGGTCTTCTGATTGATATAGACTATGTATGTATCGTCACGTGTTATTAAAGTGGGATTGAGAAATTATGGTCAAAATAAGGTAAGCGGGTAACTGCTACCAAATATTTTTTCAAATGAAAATATTGTTTATTAAGTCCGGCTCGCATATCGACGAGAGTGCCTAATATCTATATATTTATATAAAATTAAGGTATTGTCTGTACATTGGTCAAAATCCCCTCAAATGTTGGATGTACAAATGAACATGTTTCAAGTAAAGTTATGAAAGAAAGCAGTTTCAACAAAATTCTTGTCTGTCAGTCAGGACAAATTTTGTTTACAATTAACGATTGGAGGTATTTTAATGAGATTTCGTATTTGGATCAGATGTTTTTCAACTTAAAATCATCGCTCTAGAACATTTTTATATTTTGACCCAAAACGGGGGTTTGGGTGGGGGGGGGGGGGGGAGGTCACTAATGGAAACTATCCAATAGCTAAAGTATTAATTCTGACGACAAATTCCGTTATAAGTAAAGATGTAGAGGGTGTGATTCCTGACAATTTTTGTTTAAACGTTTTTCAGGTGAGGTGATTACCTCAGCAGAGGAAATAATTTATACAATTTATATTTATTTCCAAGGCAACAAGATTTGGTGATATTATTTTTATAATATATAAAATTTTCACCCGATTTTCATCTCTCAGCTAATACGATATTTCAGAATATTACTTCGGCCGCCCTCTTGCTAGTCAGGGGGCTGGCTCCCCTCGGACCCCCCCCCGAAACCCACCCAGTACCCCCACCCACACCACCACCCCAATGTGCAGACAAAACCTTAATTTTATATATATAGGTAATTTAATTGAAATTGGTAATCATGACGACTGTTTTTGTTGGGGGACGGACATAGATACATATATAGGTAGGTACATAGGTACATACAGAGGCAGGCACAAATGCGCTTTAGTAGTATATGAGGCATTCCATGCCAAATCGACCACTTTTGACCCCGAGACCCTTTCGATTTGACTGAAACTTTTTTATCTTTTTCTACCCTATCGAAAACATTTTTCAGAATTTTTTCAAATTTTTCTACTAAACCGAAAATAGTTAATGATTAAATAAAAAAAAAAAATGGTGTTCTTTTTTTCAAACGCCTATAACAATTTCAAAAATTGACTAATCGGGACGGTTTTTTTTTTCGTTTTTTAAACGTGCTTTTCAGAAAAAAATACAAAAAAATATTCAACTTCATATTCAATAACATTTTTCAGTTTTTCTGAAAAAATCATTGATTTTTTGAAGTTTAACATTTTTGAATTTTTTTTTTAAACTGATTTATTCTGCGTAGAATACCGCAAACCCCATGTTGGTCGGACTTTTCTTTCTATTTTTTTTTTTGTTTAATTGAAAAATATTTTTCTTATTTTTTCGCAATCCAACATTGTTTTTATAATAAAATATATCTTAATAAATATATCCATAATATTTTATACTTTCGTTTATAATCTTAACTTGATTAATAATTAAGATTTTACTTATCTAGAAGATTTTTGGACTGTTTTAAATAAATTTACTAGAAATACTTTGTGTATAATAAAATAAATATTCACTTGACTTATGTGAACACGCGTCAATGAAAATCACGCTTGAACCACAGTCAAGTTGACTGAAAAATATATCTGAGAGCGCTAGCAAAATTTATTATTTTTCGGACGGAGCTCCTCAACAATTTAAAAATTTTAAAAACTTTGTCAACTTGTATCATCACATGAGTGATTTTGGAATGCCTGCAGAATGGCATTTTTTTGCGACTGCTCACGGAAAAGGTCCGTGCGATGGTATTGGTGAGCAACAGCGAGAGCCAGTCTTCAACTACCAGTTGATGAACAAATCACGTAAGGTGTTTACGAGCTGTATACATGGGGTTCTGCACCGAATAATATTCCAAATATAACAATTAAGTTTTCACCTGAAGAGAATTATAATAAAGCCGTGAATGACCTAACTGACCGATTTTCAAAAACAAAAACCATTGCAGGAAGTCAGCAATTGCATAGTGTGATAGCAAAAACAGATGGTTGTCTTTTTGTGCGAAATTACTCTAATTCAATACAATATAGAGTTTGTAAATTGTTTAAACGGCAAAGAGAAAGTAAATAAATCGTTTATTATTTATATTAAAAATTTTAATGATTATTCACTGAATTATTCCTGTAATTATCCTAATTATGAATCAAGTTAAGATTATAAACAAAGCATAAAATATTATGGATATATTTATTAAGATATATTTTATTATAAAAACAATGTTGGATTTGCGAAAAAATAAGAAAAATATTTTTCAATTAAACAAAAAAAAAAAAAAATAGAAAGAAAAGTCCGAGCAACGTTGGGGTTTGCGGCATTCTACGCAGAATAAATCAAAGTTTTTTTGAAAAAAAAAATTTTCAAAAATGTCAAACTTCAAAAAATCAATGATTTTTTCAGAAAAACTGAAAAATGTTATTGAATATGAAGTTGAATATTTTTTTGTATTTTTTCTGAAAAGCACGTTTAAAAACGAAAAAAAACAAAAAAAAAAACGTCCCGATTAGTCAATTTTTGAAATAGTTATGAGCGTTTGAAAGAAAAAAACACCATTTTTTTTAAAAATTAATAACTTTTTTTCGGTTGAGTAGAAAAATTTGAAAAAATTCTGAAAAATGTTTTCGATAGGGTAGAAAAAGATAAAAAAGTTTCAGCCAAATCGAAAGGGGTCGGGGTCAAAAGTGGTCGATTTGGCATGGAATGCCCAAGAAATATATATATATATATATATATAAATATCCAAAAGACTAATTGATATATATATATATATATATATATATATATATATATATATATATATATATATATATATATATATATATATATCAATTAGTCTTTTGGACCAAACTCAACCAAATTTTATATACATAATCTGTGGGCTCCTAGAGAGCTAGAAATGGGGTGGAGAGTGATCAGAGGTGAATAAGAAGGGAGGGGGTCCAGGGGTGGATTAGGATTGGTAGGGTGGAGGATGATTGGAGGAATGGAGGTGGAAGATTATCCAGGGGCGGGGATTAAATTGTTGGAGCGGGGAGTGAGAGGGAATAGGGACTGGGCGACCGAGGGTAGAGATAGAGTTATATACCAGGTGACTTTTTTTTATCTCGAAACAGTCTTATAATTCAAAAACAGTGCATTATATGGAAAAAAGTTTCAAATAAAAGTATATTTATATCAAGGGGGAAACTAAACTAAGCTATTGTTTGTCGTCGTAGAACAAGCTTTCAAGGGTATTTCAAGGTTAAGTTCTGTTTTTTTAAATGGAACCCTATATTTTTCTATACGTCTACTTAATCTATAAAAAAAAACTGAACAACTTTCATAAGAACTATTTTTTTATATGGCATCAAATAAATAAAATATTAAAACAATTAGATCTCCTAAAAAATCTTAATAATTATTTTTAACAATTATTAACTTAATTATCAAATAATAAATGATTAAATAATTAATTATTAAATAAATAATTTAATAATAATTAATAATTTAATAATTTTTTCGACACTGTTCTGAGACATTCCAGAGTGTATTGCAAGTCTTCTGGATGAATTCCAGTTCCAATTTCGTTATTTTGGCCTGTTCCAATTTCTTCGTAGCCTTTACATATCCTGTTTTTTAACAGATTTACAACATGATACAATGAAGCTTATGAGGGTGAATTCCTGTCAGGAAAACGCTCGGCATCCATTTCAATGGCAGCCCCACATTCACAGCTTCTTCCACATTCACCATAAATTAAGACCATTTCAATTCTGTTTTCAACAAAAAATGGTCCATTTTTATTATGGTAATACTATCTACTGGATTGTCAGGAGAAATAAACTTTTTTAAACTCAAGAATTTTAACTAGTTCTATTAAGTAGAAAATAATCTCTTAAATCTGAGTATAACGAAGTTTTTAATATCATTATAAACACTTATTTTCATTGTTGTGACTTTTCGATTTAATAATTATTTATCTAATAATTAATTATTTAATCATTATTAGTTGATAATTAAGTTAAATAATTGTTAAAAATAATTATTAAGATTTTTTTTTAGATCCAATTGATTCATGTATTTTGTTTATTTGATGTATAAAAAAATAGTTCTTATGAAAGTTGTTCAATTTTTTTTTTAGATTAAGTAGACGTAACGAAAAATATAAGGTTCCATTTAAAAAACAGAACTTGACCTCGAAATACCCTTGAAAGCTTGTTCTAGGTCGACAAACAATAGTGTAGTTTAGTTTCCCCCTGATTAAATAAACTTTTATTTGAAACTTTTTTCCATATAATGCACTGTTTTTGAGTTATAAGATTGTCTCAAGATAAAAAAACTCATCCGGTATATATATACATATTAGTCTTTTTTGGGAGTGGATAGTGATTGGAGGTGGAAAGAGGGTCCATTGGGGTAAGAGGATAGGGGTTGGATAGCGAATGGAGGTAGGGGAGGGGAGAAGAAGATTCGGTGGGTTTGTCGAGGGCAAGGCTGGTGGGTGGAGGATGGTGGGAGGTGAGGGGACCCAAGAGGCGAAGCGACGTTGCCGTTTGAATATATTAAAAATGTCGAAGCCTTTTTTAGCTAGAGCTCACAAAAAGAGCAGGTTTTATGTCTTTTTACCAGGCACAAAGGATTGCATTGAAAAAGCGTTTGTGGGGAGGTAAAGAAATAGCTTCGAGTTTGTTTCATGGAACAAAAAGAATTAAATCTTCCGAAATACTTGGAATATCAAATTTCTTTTTCATTTATCATTCATAAGGAGGAATGAAGTAATTTTAGGAATTTTCTAATAATTTGATTTTCAAGTTAAGTGGAAATTAGAGAGATGCAAAAATCATCTAAAAATTTCTACAGGGCCTTAGGACTCATTCACACTATTAATTTAAAGCCAAATCAATTTTAAAAAATTAAGCCTAATTCTACTTTTAAAAGAGTGCAAAAGTCTTTTTTACATCATTATAATTTACAGAATTTGCTATCACGCTTAGAATAGCCAGAGATGTAAAGCCTTCTTGGGCAGATCGAATGTAAACTTTAATTGCGAAAAATTATCCTCGTCTAAAGTTACGTTTACTGGTGTTATCAACATTAATTGCCAGGCAATTAATAAATTTATAAGTTTTAATGCGACTCTTTATAAAGCGCGGAGACAGGAAGGTTCCGGGAAACACGCCTGGTGCAGGCCCTGCTTATAACTATTGTATTTAATTTTAACTTTTAACCCACATACCTTTTGAATTTAGAAATCAAAAAAGAATTAAAAAGCATAGATCATACAAGCTTTAACAGTAGAGAAGCAATAACTGTTTTTGTTGAAATGTAATATATTTAAAGAGCTCAGCATATTAGTAACTAGAAAAAATACAAGTATTATTACAATTTACAATAAGAATTATAGAATGAAATAAATAAAAAAAAAACTTACAAAATTTTCGAATTCGGCAAAGAAGTTCAGATCTGTAAAAATTAATCATTTCTAGTTTGGCATGAGAAAGAGAAAACCAATTACAAAAGTCGATTCCTTTGCCATTTACTATAGACTTGAGCCAGTCATTGTAAAGTTTAATCATCACACAATGATCAGAAAAAGAATTGTTGTTATAATGTTGAAAAATTTTTGATTTTATTTGCTCGGTTAGATTTTCTTCCTCATAAGGAGATCTAAATTTGATAAATTTCAATTTGAATTTAGTAAATTTGCATAATTTGTAAAGATTATAGAAATTTGAATTTTTGTGAAACAGCATACTTTATTAAAACGCTTATTTAGTGTATAAGCAACGTTTGGGCATTTAATTTTTTGACTTCATCAGCCATTTTTATAAAATATTTTTGTTATTAGAGTTGTACACATATTAGAGTTGAAAAATCTTGAACGTTTAGTTTATATCTTCGCATAAACTTTATATAATACTATAAGAGCCACTCACAGAACAGTAATCATTACTGGCTACAATAGTATTATATATAAGAATATTATTATATATATAATAATATATATTAATGATATTGATGCAAGAAGATATGTTGCACCAAAAAGGTATAGCCTTTGTAGACCGCGGGGCAAACTTACATCATGAAAAAAGAAGAAATTTCAGGCATAAGGTCGGAGTTGAAGGTACCCGTGGATGCGGTTTTTGAAAGAATGAAGGTTATATCAGCAGAACTGGTGTGGACACCACAGGCGACTTTCACAAAAGTTTCTTTTTCCTTATTTAAAATCATCATCATACCAATTTTCAACAAGACACGACTAATTTACTCTCTTCCCTTAATTACAATCGGAATTTTAAGAACACAAGATATTTAATAAATGTATGAATTAAAAAAAAAGTCGTTACACCCTTAATTGAGAAAATAGCAAAACAACAAAATTTTTCAAGTAAATATGTACTTCCGGTTTTTTTAAACCAACCATAATTTAGGGGAATTTGTTTTTTAGCCTCTAGATAGCTTAAGTTTCAAATTCCGAAGTTCTTCGACTCACCGTATTATCCGAAATAAAAGTATTAATTTTTTTTGGCAACATACATCATTTATTCCCCTCACCCTTTGATTCCATTGGGAATTTTTATCTCGTTTAAGAAATCGATATTTGATAAAAGTATCGAATATTAAAAAAATCATAGAAGCTGTTTTGAGAAAATTGGAAAATATAAACAATTTGAAAGTGCCAGTCCTTTGATTTTAACCAAAAAAATGATAAGAGAACCAATTAATAAAAAAATATCAAAAATCTTAAAGAAAACGTACTTGCAGTTCTTCGATTTTAGCCAAAATCTTGAGGTACTTATTCTAGTCTCTAGATAGCTTAAGTTTCAAATCCCAAAGCTCTGCGACTTACGCGTATACGAGTTATGGACGATTAAAATATTTTTTGCGACACGCCTAATTTACACCCTCTTCCTTTATTTCAATCGGATTAAAATTTATACACGACTAACAACTTATGACACTTGATAAGTACACTGATTCAAAAAAAATCGTTAGAGCACGTTTTTGAGAAAATTAAAAAAAACGAAAAATCTTTCATGTAAATGGCAACTTCCGCTGTCCGATTTCAACCAAAAGCTTGCCGTACTTCTTCGACCCTATATCGAGCTTAAGTTTCGAATTTCGTAGCGTTCTGAGATTTATGCGTATGCAAAACGCTGGAGGTGGGGTACGTACATACGTAGGTAATTACATAGGTGCGCACCACGGACCAATGGATTTTTGGACACTTTTTGGCCCCTGGGGACCACAATATCGGGTTTTATGTTCTAAATCCGGTTTCAAACTATTAAGAGCATTGATTCCTTCCACCTAGAAGTCACAAAGTGTAATTAACTTTTTTCACCGCGGAGTAGAAGCTCTCCAAGTGTCAGGACCCCGGCAGGCGAATGTAATACTTCACATTATATATCCTATACCATTCCACGATATAGAATATATATGTGAAAGTAAATTGGAAAAAGAGAGGCGACGGCTCTACGATGGGTTAAGGAATTGAGGTGCTAGTTAATGCTGGATTATATAAACTAAACATCCAAGATTTTTCATATTAAGCAACTTTAATATATTTATATCTCTAATAACAAAAAAAATGCTTTATAATAATGCCTGATGAAGTCCAAAAATTAAAAGACGAAACGATGTTTAAACAATAAATAAGCATTTTATTTAAGTGTCATTTTTTCCCAAAAATTTATAAAATTAAATAAAGGACGATATTATAATATCTAATAATTATAAAAATAATTCTTACCCCAAAAGTCATAATTGAAACTAATGTTAATATCGGATCTAAGCATTTTAATTTCAATGCCATAAAAAGCATTTTACTTTAAATAAGGATTTATTGGTAAATTAACAGCAAAGTTTCCCAATTGTGTTAAAGTTCCATCTTGATTTAAAAATCCCTGAAACTTAAATATAATAATTAAATACATTAAAAAAATAAACATCTATGATAAATGATGAACTAAAATAAAATACTTTTCATCATACTTTTAACGAATTAATCGTCCTCTTTCAATATTTGCTTTTGGTGGCACTGAAATGTAATTTTGGAAGAAATCTTCTAGATTTAGTTGTTGGGGTTTTCGTAGGATATTATTTAATAATACCAAATTAGAATTAGCTTCGTGAAGGGATTCTAAATCATTAATATTAAGATTTGTTTTTTCATATATACGGAAACAGATTGCATCTTTTTCAGTAATCTCACGAAGTACGCCATTTAGCTTCTTCCCTAGAGATGAGTCGCAAATTTGGCTTAAAACGAGTTTTAAATGTTTCATCGGAGAAGATGTTCTAAAAAACAAATGTTAAGTTATCTATTAAAATGGGTTTATAAAGTTAAACAAATATTGAAAAATGATGTAAAAAAGCAGTCAAGTGGGTTCGAGGGTTCAGTGTCGTATTATGTACAACCTGTGTCTGTTTTTAAAGTGATGATTAAAAGTAAAAAGGGGACCTTATTATTAATGTCTGTCTTTCTGTCGCAGTATTGTAGCTCGTAAACTAAATAGGATAAAAAAATTGAAATTTAGAAGTCATATAAATTAAAATTAATAATCGTATTAAAATTTCAATCGAATTTATTACTTATGGGAAGAGTCAAATTTTAGTGGGCTCAAAATAAAAAAATATTTTTTATCAGTGTGAAGTATGTCAGCTTAAAATTTTGAACAAATTCTACAAATTCCCTCGTTATCAACGACGAATAAGAACCAATTTAATTTTTTTTAAGTATTTTGAGAGTTTTAAAGGGCTGTTACGCACTTGTCGACTATTTTTCTTATAGGAGTCGCATATTAGTCTCTCTTCCAGTTATGTGTGATTTCAGAAGACACAATAGCTCATCGAACGAACGCACAGACATTCTTGCGTAATTAAAAAATTTACGAGGTACTTTCTAACCTCTTCATAATATATTTTAAACATTTTTTTTATTCTCCGTTCTTGCAACAAAGGATGTATCCAATACTCTTTTGCTTTTCTTTTTCATTTTTTTTCTCTCTTTATAATTACGTAAACGCTACTATTGCAACTTCTTGGACGTCCATTCTGAACTAATGTACAAGAAACACTACCTAAGGAAGCGTCCACAGTACAACCGGACCAAAATTCCTATTAAAAAAAAATTATCTAAATTCAGTCGCTCGGCTTGGTCTCTCAGCCTAGTTGCCTATGTTTTTTTGGTCGCCGAGAGACCAAGTCGCCGGCGACCAGTCGACAGTGCGTAATAGGCCATAAGGAATAGAACCCTCGGTTTGAGATCCTACTCGTACTTTGCCGGCTTTTTTTTATTATTTTGTATAGGAAATTCAACATTAAAATTTTCACTTGCAGATAGGATTTTTCCCCTATTAATTAATTTTTGAACAAAAGTGTAATTATAAAAGATGTTTCAGAACAATAAAAACAGTATCAAATTTATTAATACGTTCTTGTGGGAATATTATCAAAAGATAGAGAAAGAGCTAAAATCTAGGAAATCATCGTTTTATTTTTTTAATTGTGATCACAATTCCTTTCAAACTACATGAGCTAATAACTTTTAAATATGGTAAGGTTAGTTTTTCAAGACGCAAATAAAATGTTTTTTTAAGGAGGTTTTTTTAAGAAATTCAAATTTTGTAGCGGTAGAAACATGGAAAAACTTATAAAATCACATTTTAATCTTGTTTTTTCACCATTTTACTTTAAAAATAAGCTTAATAGAAATCCAAGTTAAGCATTCACGTCTTAAACTAACCTTCATACCAAATTCTAAAAGTTATTTGCTCAAGTAGTTCAGAGAAAATCACGATCTCTTAAAATAAAGCGATGTTTCTCAATTTTTAGTTTTAAGCTCATTTCTATCTTTACATAATATCTTCCATAGGAACGTAATGATGAAAATAGATTTAATGGAAATTTTTAATTCTAAACATCTTTTGTATTTGCACTTTTGTTAAAAAACATACACCTTGTATATTATATTATAACTGATGAGAATTAACAAATTACTCGGTACACCTGGGAGGATATTAATGAATGAATTCATTCAAAAAAAAATTGTTTTGCTCATTGTTTTTAAAAATGCCTGAAAAGTGAAGAAAAATAATTTCAAGCCAAGATTACTTTTCTGTCTGTCTGTAGTTGGTGTGTCTGTCTGGATTCTGCTACTAGGATAACTGGGATAACTCAAGAAGTGAACGTTAGTTTTTGTGCCAAAGTTTGTATTTTCAATCAGGAGAACTGATCAGATTTTGAGCTCACTAGCTTTAGAATTTAAGGTTCAAAAATGCTGAAAACATCATTTTTTCATTATATTTATGACCATGTCATAATATAGGCATAAAAGATCGTAACGAGTCTTGAAAAAGATTTCTTTTTTTCCTCCGTTGTTATTTAAACTAAAAATAAGAAAGGCTAGGTGGGTGCTATTAATTTTTTTGATCTTAAGAGGTAAATTAAGGATGATCAAATGTTTGAAGAGTATTATCGAGTGAATTTATAAAACTGTGATGCGGCCAGCCTGGTTCTCATCAGACGAGCATACCGAGTAATATTTTTGTCTATTAAAAGAAGAAAAGATGAAAAATTAGAGGAATAAGTAAAAACTTTTTTCGTTACTCTGTCCAGTTAGATCCGTCCTAGTAACAATTCATTTTTTATTTCAATTAGAAAAAAATATCTTTTCTGGATTTTTTAACTGGAAGTTTTAAAGCTAGAAAGTCACAAAATCTAATCAGTTCTCTGCATTATAAATACAAACACTTTGGTAGCAAAACTAACTTTCTATGACTTTCTTTTTTATGTTATCGTGGCTATTGTAATCAAAACAGACTCCAAAAGAAAAATAGTAATGAAAAATTTTTGAGAGAATTTATTGCCAGTCCAGCAGGCAAGCTTTTGCTTGGCGTACCGAGTAATATTGTTAAAATTATAAATACCTGATTGATGAGCCCGGTGTCAATTATATATCTAACATTCGGTATATTTATTATGCTCCCATATGATTCATTAAGAAGAAGAATTCTTCGTGTATCAGAATCAGAGGAAAAAAAGTTAGCACTTTGATTACTTAAGCTAAAATAAAATAAATAAATTAATAAATAAAATTAAAAATAAAATAGTTTAAATTTATGATTTTTCATACATTTAAAGACCGATGTTGAATATATATTTAAATGCTGTTTTATTATCAATTCAGATTTATGTTGAAATATGAAATTTTGAAATTTAAGGATTGTAGGATAATCACTTAAAAAGATTATTATTGTCCCTGAAAAAATTTACAAAATTAAAGCATATTTCATTTAGTCGCTTAATTTTTTAAATTTTAATCTATTTTACCTTCTCCTAAATTTAAATGAATATGCTTTAGGCATAAATATGTCATGAATAAGTATTCGGGAAGAGAAGTGTTATTGTCGATATTTTGAATATTAAAAACCTAAGAATAATAAATAAAAATAATGAAATGAAATTGAAAATTAAAAATAAACTTTAAAAAGAAATTAACATTTTTAGGATATCCGTTGAAAATAAAATCTTTTTATTCTGCAGAGTTTTATCTGAAAAACAAACAAACAAACAATTTCTGTAATTAGTTGTCATCTTATACAATTAGATGGTATAAGGGGAATATTTCAATATCATTATGTGGTCAGAAGAAATACTATATTACATATGTGGAAGTAACTCGGGAAGTCTTAACTAGATGTTTGCAAGGTAAAAAGTAAAGAAATATCTGATTTAAGATAGATAGATGGAGATAGTCCTACAATCTGACAAAGAGGCAATAGAAGGATTCAATAATTATAGTAATATTAAAATTATTATTTAACAAAGTTTAGCTTATATAACATACCGGCAAATCGTATTAAAGTTTCGACGTTGAAATAAGGGAAAAAAGATATTTCATCTTCACAGTCAATAATTACGGAGATATTGTTGAAATTTGGTAACAAATGACTTTTCACCATAGCCAATACTGTTTGAAAATTTATCATTTTTTAGACTACATTTTTGAAAAATATAATATATAATAGTATTCTCTAGTATATTTTATTGTATTCATGTCCATGAAAAATCTTGATAAAGAGATAGAATACGTTAACAGATTGAAAGGATATTCTAAAAAATGTAAACAAAATATTGTTAGAGAGAGTTATTTTCATTGTACTACAAGTAAGAAAATTCTTTACATCAAATATTGAAATGAAAATATTTAAAGAAATAGAAAGTTAAAAAATTAAATTAATTATAAATTGTTTTCAATTAATTATAAAAGAATCTTCCGGTTAATTTTCCGCTTACTGCAATCCTATGACATGTTTACCTATTTTTTGTATATATTTATCGTAAAGGATGACCCAAATAAAGTATGATTTTATTTTTAAATTCTTAAATTTAAATTTTTATTTATTAATATTGTTTTGATAAATTAAAGGGTTTGATCAGACACATAAAATAAATAAATAGAGTAATTTTAGACAATTAACATTATTTATTAGATAGATTTATTAAACAGTTTCGGTCACCCCTGGTACACCATCTTCAGTAGTAAATTTCGTTCAAGATTTGGAATTTGTCAATTTGCATATATAAACTCATTCTCAATTCATTAACATGGATACTTCAACAATTTTCAATAGATAAAATAATTTATAAACAATTTGTCATTGAATTTAGAATCTGATTTGAACTGATGATCAATAGAATAGAATTAATCATCAGTTCAAATCAGATTCTAAATTCAATGACAAATTGTTTATAAATTATTTTATCTATTGAAAATTGTTGAAGTATCCATGTTAATGAATTGAGAATGAGTTATATATGCAAATTGACAAATTCCAAATCTTGAACGAAATTTACTACTGAAGATGGTCTACCAGGGGTGACCGAAACTGTTTAGTAAATCTATCTAATAAATAATGTTAATTGTCTAAAATTACTCTATTTATTTATTTTATATGTGACTGAACAAACCGTTTAATTTATAAAAATAAATTCTACAAGTCACTTAAGTTTTGGAAGAATCTTAGTAATATTGGTGTATAAAATATTTAAGAATTTACCCAGATTCCTGTCTAAATAAATATCCGGTATCTCCAACTTGTTGATCATCCTTTTTTGTAAATTCCTCAATATATCGAAGAACAGCCAATTCAGTATTAAGGATGCAGAAGAATTTGACCAATTCTTTAGTATTATCTTTATATTTTTTAATGGAATCAAGACCTAAATATAACAAATAAAATGTACAAAATCTCTGAAAAGTTAAGAGCTTCATAAATGAATTTTGGTTTTATAATATATATATATATAAATCGAAAAAATTTCGAATTAGTCAAAATAAAGTCGTAAAAATATTATTTCGGAATCATTCTAGATATAATGAACTTTAAATAATATACTGGTATTTTATATGAACAAAAAAAGACTTCACTGCAAGGGAGATATAGGTGTCGCGCAAGTCAAAACCACGAAGGATCCCCAAATCACTATGAAAACGCAAGTAACCTATGGTTTGATGATAATGAAATTAATTATAGTTCTTTAAAAATTGTAACAAATATATGCAGGGTACCTATGGTTTGATGATGATGAAATTCATTATAGTTCTTTAAAAATTGTAACAAATATATGCAGGTTTATCTTAAGACAAGAGTCTCTCATAAGAAAGTGATGAAATTGAGGAGCAATATTTCTGAATATTTATCTCCTTCCAGAATGGAGTGCATCAAATGTTCAAACCAAGAAACGAGAAGGATAGTTTCTTGTAACACAAAAATCATTTGGAGGAAATGTTGCAAGTTTCGGGAAATTTTTTTAGATTGATCTCTTCACAGTTTGATTCAAACATGTTAATTTAATCCGAATTTGACGGCGATTTCATAATAAAACTACCAATTATTTATTCAAAATAGAAATTATCAGAGTAGGTCTCTTTATACCTAGGAATCCGTTCCCTAGTATTTATTTTTATTTCTATATGTTTGTTGACATACTTGTGCCTATATTGGCAATGTCCTATACTCTTAAAGCTACATCATTGCGTTTCTAGCGGTTGATAAGAGTTGCTACTCAAAACATCCTCCTTTAGTTCTTGCAAATCAATTCAAATGGGATTTTCATTGCTTAATGCAGCAAATAGAAACGGGGTTTCAATATGTAGTAATGAAATTTTTTTTTCATCCATCATCCAAAGTATTTATTTTATAGAAACAAAAATAATTTTTATCAGATATTAAGATAATTTAATGAATTTTTACAAATTTTTAAATTAAAAGGTTGCAAAGTTGGAAGTAGCTGAATTTTAGGGATCAAAAAGAATACCTACAGGATACAAGGGCAGGATCCAGGGGGGGAGGCGGAGGGGGCGACCGCCCCCCCCATAGAGGCCCGTGCCTGGCAAATTTTTTTTTTTTTTTTTAAATTTTAAAATTGAGAAAAATAAAGTTCTATATATATTGTGTGTGGGGGGGCGTCTCTGCCCCCCCCCCCCCCCCCCCCCCCCCCCCCCCGCTTGGACACAATTCTCGACTGCGCGACACACTTCCGAGATAAAAAGTATATCTTATATACATCGGGCACCTTATATACATTCTCCCCTCCCCCCCCCCCCCCCCCCATAAAAAATTCCTGGATCCGGCCCTTGACAGGATAACATTAGATATGTATTTTGATTATTTATGTCCATCGATTAAATTATTAAAGTTGTTATAGGGAAAAAAAGGACTATATCTTGCTTTTATGCAGATAATTTATATTCTTCGGGGCCCAAATAGTTAACTTCCCTGCATATTTGTCATTTTTATAATTATTCTTTCTTAGTAAACATATCAAGGATAGTCCTCAACATCAATCAGTTTGAAAATTTTTCTTTTTTAAAACTTATATTTATAAAGATGACAAATATGCAGGGAAGTTAACTATTTGAGCCCTGAAGAAGTCATCAAAGTTGACGAAACGTTGGCAATAAAATATAAATTATCTGCATAAAAGATGTAGTCCTATTTCCTCTATAACAACTTTAATAATTAGATATGTAGCTGTTAAAGGTTTTATTTATTTTTGTGATTAAATTTATTAAGAGTTAGTTTCAAGAGCTGTGGGGTTGGAGAGTTTTTGATAAACAACTCAACCACTCAAATCATCAATTTATTAAACATGTTATTCTGTTAAGAGTTGAAATTTTGTTTAAATCACAGATAATTAATTATAATTATTTATTCAATTCGAACAATTAATACAATATACGAGTAACTAGGATGTCTCGATCGGCTTATTCTGCTCATACTTGAGAACGATCGCAGAATTAGATGGAAAGGACGCATAGTTATATTGTATTATTTGTTCGTGTTAAATAAATGATTATAATTAATTATATTTGATTTAAACAAAAATTTCAACTCTTAGCAGGATAACATGTTTAATAAATTGATGATTTGAGTGGCTGAGTTGTTTATCAAAACTTTCCAACTCCGCACAGCTCTTGAAAACTACTCTATTACAACATAGATGTCGAAACATTGTGCATTGTAATGATTTTTCTTATTCAAAATGTGCAATCTAGGTGGTTTCATCCGAAAATTCTCTTTTTGATGTATAATAGATTTTAAAAGATTCATTTGTTCAACAGTATCCTTAATCAGATGGAGTTGACACATTTTTTCCATCAATCATCAAATTCGAACTAGTTCTGAATTTCAAGTTTTTAACTTTAATAATTTAGAAGCTATAGGTTTGAGACAAACGGACAACGAAGTCTTCAACATAAACATAAGAGTTGCATTTTATTTTAATTATCATTATTATACAACTAGAAAGGGGTGTTTTTTCATAAGTAATAAGCAAAATCTTGATTTCGCAAAAAAATTTCAAGTTGAGATTATTACTTACATATGGTACATAGCTTTATGTTTCAAGATCAATCTATAGTGTCATGTTTTCATCTTTATGTTTCAAGTAAAAAAAATATATTTTTTAAAAAATGACTGTGTGTAACCAATATTCTGATTACAAGAAATCATAAGTTGGTGTCATATCTATTCAATCCGATGGAATGGAATATTTTTAATTATATGTCAAAAGGGTTGTTTTTCACCCCCTCGGGAATCGAACCCGAGTGCCAGTAACAACAATCCGGGCCACCTGGCTCACCTGCAGGATGCGAACCTCTCTGACATATGTACACGCGTAAAATATTTTACTCAAAGATTGTTATCTTAATTTGTAAAATTTCGCGATATAGTGATTCTAAATTTAAACATATAGCCATGCCATATAATTTAAACAAAGGTCGTTGAGTGTTTCGAATTTTGAAGAGATTCAAAATTCGAATGGCAATGGAATGACTTTTCCTAATTTAATATGAAAGATATTAATTTGCCGATGATAATAGATTCAAATTTACAAGAAATCATAAGTTGGTGTCATCTGTTAAATTCGACGGAACGGAATATTTTTAATTATATGTCAGAGGGGTTGTTTCTCACCCCCTCGGGAACCGAACCCGAGTGCCAGTAACAGCCAGGTGGCCCGGATTGCTGTTACTGGCACTCGGGGCTCGGCTCCCGAGGGGGTGAAAAACAACCCCTACGATTGACATATAATTAAAAATATTCCATTCCATCGAATTTAATAGATGACACCAACTTATGATGTTCTTGTAAGTTTGAATCTATTACCATCGGCAGATTAATATCTTTCATATTAAATATTCTGATTGTTAAATTTATATTTTTTGGAGTATTTTTATTCTAGTATTTTTGTTTTTCTTTTAAATTTCTCAAAAAAGGCTCAACTTGCACGGTGATATAAATAACGTTTTCATTGTTATTTATTAAATAAAACTTTTTTGCAGGCTATTTAATGTTCAAAATGGAAATTTGTCCCTTGACCTTTTTACCTTTTAACTTACGCTAGTATAATAATGAAAGACACTCCCTAAGTACACCCCCGGTATATATATATATATATGTGCATATAAATAATGTTATCTCATTATTACCACTGATTTTAAAATTCCTTCATTCTTGATTAAAATTAACTTTTTTTTCTTTTTTAATGCTTTTAAGAGTTTCTTTTGTGCTCTGTCGAATTCTGGTTCTGTGGCAGGATAGTTATCTAAAATAAATTAAGAAAATTATTAATAAAACATTATGTCAGCAATATCAATATAAGCAAGTAATAATAAAATTAATTTTATCAAAATTGAATAAAAATATTAATCAAATATTTTGCATTTTTTATCAAGTTGAATTATAAGTAGAGGGTATTAAAAAAGGTTTAAACCTAAAAATTTAAAACAACTGGTAAATAAGCTTCTATAATTTTTTACATATTTTTATTTTGAAGATTTTAAAATATAAGCTTCGGCAAAAGAAGGCAAATATATGGAGCTTCCCCCCCCCCCCCCATACATCTTAGATAAGATAACAAATGTTCATTAGCATATTCTATAGTCTACTTGTGAAAAAATAAAAATTTTAAATAAACATTTATTGATGTAAATATTTGTCTACAAGCTCACCAACCCAGGTGAATTTTCTGTGGAAGTGCATGTTTAAAAACAAAGATCTAAATTGATTTCGACATTTTAGAGGGATTAAAAAAATCATCCTATTTTAAATCCATCTCATGATCGATAGATGGTGCAAATGCCAACACACTTCGCGATTGGATTGGAAAAATGTTGAACCACTTTATTCGCCCATACATTTATCTCCATGACGTCTAGGAATTGCAAAACTCTCACTGCCGCAGTGAAATTTCCTATCTGTGCAGATAAATATAATACCTACATATGAGGAAACATTTGCGGATTTAGGTGTTTTGGGTGGAAGTGAGCTCATATCTCACAAAGTCTTAAATACAACCTTTAAATTATTTTTTTCATTAAATAATTTTAAGTGGGCTCATGGATGGCCATAGCTAGCGAGGGGGTGGATTAGGCGGGTAAACATAGAACTTTTACAGAATATAAATAAACGTTTATTAAAAATTTAATAACAAAAAAAAAAATACTCTGATAAACAAAACAATCTGGACATCAAGAGGTCATGTCTCCTACTCTTAGGAGTATATCTATAATCCTCTAAACCCTCGCTGGCTAACTAATCTGGGGGGCCCCACCCGATATTTTTTCTGGCTACGGCCTTGGCTTCAGGTTTGAGAAATTCTATATTTTTCCAAGTTTCAAGAAACTCACTTGTTAGGATTCAGTTTAAAAGTAAAACTGGACTTTATTGCTAAATGTCTATATGTCAGTCGGTCCGTGTGTCACAGCTTGGAACTCATAAACTAAATAAGAAACAAACTTAACATTTTTTATGAACAGATTTTGTTTTGCATAGAATAGTTGATTCATAAAGAGAAATCAATGAGGTTGTCCTCTGCATGATGCAAGAGTCGTTTATGTGGCTAGCTAGCTTGCTATAATCCCATGACGAATTTTTCTCTATTCAATCGGGTAATTAAGCTCATGAGAAATAACAGATAAATATTTCTAATTAAAAACTGATGATAAAGATCAAACCTTCGAAACAATAGTCTCAAACAAATTAATTATAAATAAACACATTTATATTTGATTTATATATATTTCCATCAAGCAGAGGACAACCTCAGGGATTTCCCTTTATATAATTTTTATGTATGTATATTCCCCTAAATCAAAATTGTATCAACATTTAAATCATGGGGTGTTAGTTATCTCTGACTGTAAAGTTCATTTTAAGTGGAATTAGGTCTGATTTTTAAAAATTTATTTCGCTTTAAAATGACGAAATACAATGCTCGCTGAATAGACCGACAGACGAACAGAGATTATAGTGTAAGTATTTTTCATTATGTGCGCAATCCTAAATAAGCAGTCCATGTGTGCGTGTCAGAATTCATACTGGAGGTTCCGTACCTTTTAACTTGTAAAATATTTAAGAAATCAATTTCGTTCTGATTTGTCGTTGATAAGGAGAGAATGATGGAATTGGTGGATTTTTTTCATAATTTTAAGTCATTTCTAAACGCCGATTATTTTTGGGAGGATTAAATTTTTTGGGGGGTCCAAAATAAAAAAAATAATCATGTGGTGTAACTACAGTGTATAACAATCTCTCTAAGTAGAAAGACTATTTTTTTTAAACTAGCTCTCCGCTTTCGGCGGACCTCTTGCTAAGGCAGGGAGGCTTCGCAAGGTAAAATATAAAAGGGAATTTTTTTTTAAAAGAAATTTAATTATATCAAAAAAATCCTCTAGGGAGAAATTAATGATCAACCACCCAACCAACTTTCATTTTGCATATATATTCTTTTGGGGGAGAAAATTCCCAAGTTGGCTCTGTCCAAAGAGGATTATATGTCGGTATTCAAAATAGATTTTCTTAAAAAAAAAAAAAAAAAAAGGTTGTCAAATTTTGACCTGCTCTGTAGTGCCCTTTAGGGGAGAGGGGTTTTTTGTTTAGGCCTGACTTTTATAGACGTTTTCATTCAGAAAAGGGATGAGGGATTGTTTGCTTGACCCTTTTGAGGGGCTGCAAATAAAATTGAAAAATTAAATTGATTATCAGGTGGTTCCGCGGTAGTGAGAAAAATATGTGTACAAAATATAATAATAGATATATGTAGATAGAAGAAGATAGATAGAGAGATTTATGTCAGGGTGAGGGAGTCTCAATATATGGCCAATTTTTTGCTAATTTTTAAATCAGCCTGCATTTAGAAATAGCTTAACTTAAAATTATGAAAAAATTCCACGAAATCCTTTATTCTCTCATTATCAACGACAAATAAAATAAACTTGATATCTAACTATTCTGGGAGATGTAAAGTACGAAACCCTCGGTATGTTGTCCAACCCGGTATGGTCAAGTATTGTAATCGTGCATGAAAAAAGTGGTTTTTTCCTTTTTTTTTCGAAATATCTCAAAAACTGCTTAAACTATTTTGATTGAAAAAATTGAGCGAAACCATGACATTTCGCTCTACAAAAAAGCTCTAATAAGTGAACATCGAAAAACTTATATTTTTCGAGATAATAATTGTTTTTTCAAAATGTCTCTTAGTTAGTCTGTGCGTTACCAAATTTTTGTGGACGAGCTAGCTCAAAAACTAGTGTGAATATCGAAACCAAATTTCACACGTAGTTTTGGTCCATTGAGATTAAGAGCTGATTAGATTTTGGTGCATATCAACCCAAAATTAAGGGGGTGGAGGGGGGAGGGTTAAAAATTAAAAATCTAGGCCATTTGAGCAAACTCAACCAAATTTTGTATACATAATCAGTGGGACCCCAGGAGTCTAAACATGCAAAAACTAACAGCCCAAAATGGGGGGGTGGGGTCAAAAAATGAAAATCTAGGCCCTTGTACCAAACTCAACCAAATTTTGTATAGATAAATCAGTGTGCCCCCAGGAGTCTAAAAATGCAAAAACTAACCCCCACTCCCTACATGATTATAAATAATTTTACCCACATGATTATAAATAATTTTATTAAAAACATATTGTGTAGATGGTGTGGAGAGGATAAAGAGACGTTTGACCATGCTAAAATATGTACTGAAATGATAAGAGACACTATAGATTTGATTTACAAGATTGGGAGAAGAAATTGACAGGACCAGTGGAGAGGAGACACTCTGGAGACGATGGAAAAGATAGACAAGGGACCGACAAATAAAAGTGACGATGGACAGAAGAAGACGGCTTAGAAGAGAGAGCCCAAGATGGAAGATTTACGCAAGAGAAAGAAGAGGAAATATTTTGTGTATTTTGTATATTAACTTGCTATTTAAGTAATGTAAAAAGAATTGTATGAATCCAAAACCCAAATAGGGTAAGGATTGAATAAAAATAAAATAATAGATAAGATAAAATCTGTAATTAACTTTGTCTATATAATAATAGATTATTTAATGTGCAATACTTAATTAAACTATTAGGTATTTAATGTATAGAATAAATATTTAAACTTACCTTTTAGGAGATTTTTAACAATTTCCATTGTGCTTTGTATCAAATTTTATTTGTGGAACGTATTAAAATATATGGATGATACCCAATTAATTAAATGCTCCAATATTATATATATATATATATATATATATATCAATTTAACGAACTTTGTTGGTTAAATGGTCAAAAATATGAGAAAGTAGAATGAATTCTGAAAGAAGAAAAAATATATTTTTGATCGTTATTTTACAAGCTCGTATAATAAATAAATAAACGAGAAAATCGGCGGTAAAAACTAAACTAGAGATAGAGGGATATATGATTTGAATCTTTTTACATTATAATCTAGCCCCTATATTCGAGTCCTTAGGTAGGAATTTTTTAAGAGTCAAACTTGAGGGAAGGTCTGCGAAGTTAAAACAAAGTGAGTGAAATTCTAGCATAGAAAATTATTAGAAAATAAAAAAACGAATGGGAAGGTTTAGGATATTTCGGCCTTTGTGTGCTGTCTATCTCCCTCGGCACTGAGCCTGCTCTTCAAGAAAAACGTTTTGTTGTACATTTATTCGTTTCCGGCTCCTTTAGTCGTGCATACACTCGGCAATCGCCGCTCGCAGGTCGAATGGAGCTGATGGATCCACTTAGAAAATTTCAATTTTTACTTTATCCATATCCCTCCTTATCTAAGAGAGGGCAGAGATGAAGCGAGCCATATCATCGTATTATTACACTCACGAGCAATGAAATGGAATCACTTTCTTTTCATTAATTCAATGATACTTTGTATGTTTCTTTGTAATTTATTAGAAATTTAAATATTTTTTTCTTCAAGTTTCATTTTTCAGCATTTATGGCAGTTCTTTCACAAATGCAAAAATTCAAGAAGTTTTTGAAACTTGGAATATAAGTCATTAAAAGCATAATACACATATTGTTTAAATTTCGAAGACGATTTACCACACCAAACATGAAAAATTGCAATTAAAAATGACATTTTTAACATAGGGTAGATAGGGAAAGGGTGGGGAAATGATTGAAGGACTTTCACCAACTTGACGAAAAACTAATATTTGTTAGAATAATATATTCGAGTAACTTAGAAAAAATTGAAATTATTTACCACGCAGTTTTGATAAAAAAAAACTATTTGGGCGTTTATTTTTAGTGGAGGGGATATAAGCACAATGGCTTGGAAACGATCCGGCTAGTATGTGTGTATCTTTATAGAGATTTCGTAGTGTGAGTGGACAGTTACGTTAAAAAAAATACCCTAAAATTTTAGTTCTGTTCATATTTATAGAGTGGTTACAGAGGCTAAAACATTTTGTGTGGATTGCTGTGAAAGAGCCTCCTTAATGGGCCCTCTACACTATGGCTCAACGTGAGGCAAACCATGTTGGCCACCAGTGAGGCAAACCATGTTGGCCACCAGTAAAACGAGTTAATTTGACGGTGACTGTCTATGGCCTTGTGAAAACGACACCTAGCTACTTTGCGTAACATTGACTCTCTTTGATATATCGAAAAAACCGGTCCGAAGGCCAACCATCTCCAATCTCATCGCCAGCGTCAACCAATGTCCAATACAAGCCAACCCCTCTCTACATATTGGCGTTGGCTTGGATTGGCCCAAGTTGCCTCATAGTGTAGAGGAGCCATAAAATAAATGTAGAATGAAAACCTAATGGAAATATATTACCTATATTATTATTATTATATTCGAGAATGAAAATTACATTTAATAACTCGTAAGGGAGGTGATTTCCATTTCTTTGCTCGTGAGTGTAGTTTTAATTAAATAGGCCTTAAGGGTTTGGCTACTGGCCCGGCAAGCTTAGTTAGCGCTTGGGTTCGATTCCTAAGTGGACGAACCTCTCTGATATGCAATGTATAAATATTTCTCTAATATCTATGATGTCCTTAAAAGTTAAATTCATTTATAAATATTATATACTGGGTTGATTTTTGAAATAATTTCCATCTTTTTTCAAAAAAAGACACTCAAAAAGATACTTAAATCTTTGCTTTCACTGTTAATTAAATAATTTT
>JALMQS010000025.1:823316-922584 GCA_024734495.1 Forficula auricularia
AAATCAAAAATAACGATCGATTCTCATCTAATACTAGAGGAATAATCTTATTGCATTCCATTTGTGATGTTTTGACTATTAATGGCAACGTCTACTGAAAACTGGAAGAATCGACTTAAAAATCAAGACTAGATTCTTATGCAAGCAATCTCAAGCTTGAGTTGTTTACCAAAAAAGAATTTAGTCTTTTTGATTTTAAGTCGATTCTTCCACGTTTTCAGTAGAGGTTGCCATTAATAGCTCAAAACATCAAAAATGGAATGCAATAAGGTTATTCCTCTAGTATTAGATAAGAATCGATCGTTATTTTTGATTTTAAGTCGATTCCTCCATGTCTTCAGCAATGGTTACCAATAATAATCGAAACGTCAAAAACCTAATGTAGAATTGTTATTCCTCAAGTATTAGATGAGAATCGATCGTCTATTTTTGATTTTAAGTCGATTCCTCCATGTCTTCAGCAATGGTTACCAATAATAACCGAAACGTCAAAAATCCAATGTAGAATGGTTATTTCTCAAGTATTAGATGAGAATCAATCGCTCTTTTTGGTTTAAAGTCGATTTCTCTATGTCTTAAGTAATGGCTACCAATAAAAACCGAAACGTCAAAAATCCAATATAGAATGGTTATTCCTCAAGTATTAGATGAGAATCAATCGCTATTTTTGGTTTAAAGTCGATTTCTCTATGTCTTCAGCAATGGTTACCAATAAAAACCGAAACGTCAAAAATCCAATATAGAATGGTTATTCCTCAAGTATTAGATGAGAATCAATCGCTATTTTTGGTTTAAAGTCGATTTCTCTATGTCTTCAGCAATGGTTACCAATAAAAACCGAAATGTCAAAAATCCAATATAGAATGGTTTTTCCTCAAGTATTTGATGAGAATCAATCGCTATTTTTGGTTTAAAGTCGATTTCTCTATGTCTTAAGCAAAGGTAACGGATAAGAAAACAACGCAGTTGCTATGGTTACTTATAAAATTTCCTCCCAAATTTTTACCATTTCACACCGAGAAGCCTAACCATTCTTACTTAAGTTAGGTTAAATGAGCTATCTTAAAACGATCAAATGAATAAATTTTAAAGAATTTAAAATAAAAAATTAAAAAAAGTACTATTTTACTCTAGAGTAAAGTACTTTAAAATATGATTTTACTAAAAACTTTATTTAACCTTTTTTGTGGTCCCCAAGGTACTTAATTAGGATATTAAATTTCATCAAAATTGGTTAAAGTCATTTTCAAGATATTTAGAAAAAACTAAAAAAGTACTGAAATAAAGTACTAATGTTTGTGGACCGATATGTACCAAAACTAATCAGCGCTTCATTTTGTTAAACTAATGGTAGGTTTTCAATTTAATTTCAATCGGTGCAAAGGTGTGGAAAAAATCGTGGACGAAAAAAACGATAACATACATACATACATACATACATACATCCCCACGCACTTCCAAAAAAATGGCACTTTTTGGCCTCTCGACGAGATCCCTGGTAATTTTTGGCAAAATCGTCACGTGCTAAAATTCAACCTAATTGAATACTACAATTTGTGACCTTAATTGAATCCATGGGTTCCGTAGTCTTTACCTGAGGACCCTTTGAAGTCGCGCTTGCCGCGCGACCGATTGCAATACTTTCTCCCATGCTTCGCATTGGACAAAGTAAAATAAAGATAATGTAGAGTCAGACTCATACACGCACATAAATAAACAAACTCACCACAGATGTGGCTAAATTGACACAGATTAAAATTCTTCAATAATATAAAAACCAGAGATTTTTGTGGAAATAAATAATTCTTAATAAATTATATGTATTTGAAATTCAAATATAAAATTATATAAAAAGGCGAAGTAATAATCGCTCCTTGCTTGGTGATTGGCTTATTTTTTTTCGCATTAAAAAATAATGGCTTGGTTTCAGCATTTGTTTGTTTCCAAAGTGAAATAGAAAGAAAAGAAAGAGAATTTAAATAGTTTCCACAAAATAATTAAGAATATAGAAATTGGGACTATTTGGCATGGAATAGACTAGTCAAATAGAGACTATTAGTTGAGTCCAGGATCAGTCTAGGGAAGGGGGGGGGTGCATGTGCTACCAGCGGCATATTTTAAGAAGCGGCACATTTTGGGGAAGCTAGACATTTTTGTAATGTAATTAATTAAATCATTTGGTTCTTTATTATAACCCATTTACTATTTTTGTTTTATATAGAAGTTCGTGGAGCACCGAGCACACTCCTAATTTACACACCCTTCCTTTATTCCTATCGGATTAAAATCTATACACGACTAATAACTCATGACACTTGATAAGTACACCAATGTAAAAAAAATCGTTAGTGCTGTTTTTGAGAAAAAAAAAAAAAAAAATAAAAACGAAAAATCTTTAATGAAAATGTCTATTTACGGTGTTCCGATTTCAACCAAAATCTTGCCTTCTAGCCTATATCGAAATTAAGTTTCGAATTTCGTAGCTCTGAGATTTATGGTTGCGAAACGCAGGGGGTTACACTCTTGCCTAGGTAAACATCAACTTCCGGTACTTATATTTTAGGCAAAACCTTGTGGTTCTTCTTGTTTCCTCTAGATAGCTTAAATTTCAAATTTCAAGAAGATATGAACGGTTTAAAATATTTATTTTACGACATGACTAATTTACACCCTTTTCCTTTATTTCAATTGGATTAAAATTAATACACGACTAATAACTCATGAGACTTGTTCACCAATTTTTAGCGAAATCGTGGGCTTTTTTTTACTTTATATAACTTTATAAAAAATTTTAAAATTTTTTAAAATTTTCTTTACTTTGAAGGAGACAATAAAAGAGTGTGTCTTCTGCTGGAATTATAAATTTTATTTATTTATAACGAGACTATAGTTTCGAGGGCTTTGCCCTCTTCATCACTCTATTACAATGGATTCACAGGAATTAATTTATGAATTTCTTTACTTTATTTAAATATGTTTCTTCACCAAGAACCTACACCATTCTTGATTTTCGTCTTATTTTGACGAGTTCTATAAGAATCTGTCCTCAAATCGCGGCGCCACGGAAAGCGTGATTCTAAAGTTACCATATGCTTGGTCCCTCATCTTATAATTAATATTTAATAAAATCATCATTTGGGTAGATGGTCAAAAATACAATTCTTGTACCAAACTCAACCAAATTTTGTATACATAATCAGTGAGCTCCCAGAAGACTAAAAGTACAAAAACTAACCAAAACTATTCAATATTTGGTCTGCGCCTAGATTTTATTTTTTGACCCCCATCCCTAATTTTGTTCCTTTTCGTTATTATAAGATCATTTTATAGTATATTTCCTTTTTCTTGTTTTTTAGTTTGAAAATCTTATAATTTTAATTTTAACCCCTCTCATTCTTTTTGGTCCGATTTCAACCAAAAAATCTAATGAGCTCTTAATCTCAATGCACCAAAATTACATTTCGTTTTGATATTCACACTAGTCTTTGAGTTAGAGCGTCCACAATAATTTCGTTGTCACACGCACGCCAATAACGTACTGACAGACATTTTGACAAAACAGTTAATAATATCTCGAAAAATATAATTTTTTTGTAGACTGTCAGTAACTACATGGTTTGGCTCCAATTTTCTTTAATCAAAATACTTTCAGCGATTTTTGAGATAAGTCAGAAAAAAACGAAGCAAAAAAAAACACTTCAACTCATGCACTATTACAATACTTGACCATACCCCGTAGCGGGTCAAAGTAAAAAACAATTGAAAAAAAAATCGAAATTTTAAATTACAAAAATTCACTTAACAAAAAGGTCAGAGGTCATGGAGTGCTTTTCTAATAGTTATCCAAAAAATTTGGGAAAAATAATTTTTATAAATGTTTATTTTTATTATTTTATAGTTATTTGCTAAACGAAGCATCGCCTTATCTCAATATTGATTCATGATATTTCCCACCTCTAATTTTGGGTCCATTATCAATTAATAATTTCTCCTTTTAATTATGAGACTATTTTATTATAAACTAGCTGCAAGGCCCGCCTTCGGCGGCCCTCTTGCTAGCCAGGGAGCACGCCCACTGGACCCCCAGCCCTCGAACCCCACCCTCACCCCCCACTCGCACCCAGCACCCCCACTCCCGCACCATGCACCCGTTCACAACCCCCGCCCGGACCCCACCCACCTCGGACCCCGCACCCCATCCACCCCGGACCACACCCCGTGCCCTCCAAACCCTGCGCACCACCCCCACGCCTAGCGCCCTGGACTCCACCCCTCACCACCTCCTGCGCCCCCACCCTACTCCGCCTCACTCCTCCCCCATTCCACCCCCGCACCCACCTTGCGCACCCAGTTTTAGCCTTCTAGTGACCCACAGATTATGTATACAAAATTTAGTTGAGTTTGGCCCAAGAGAAAGAATTTTCATTTTTTGACCCTCCCCCCATTTTGGGTGGTTAGTTTTTGCATTTCTAGCTCTCTAGAGGCCCAGAGATTATGTATACAAAATTTGGTTTAGTTTGCTCCAAGGGCAAGAATTTACATTTTTTTCACCCTCCCCCCTCTTTTGGGTGGTTTTTTGGGGAAATTTTTTTAAACAAAACTTGTCATAAATCACATCCCCTACAACTTTGTTTATTATAAAATTTGCCGAAGTGTTAATAGTTTAGGAGTTATTTGATAATTTTCATTCGTGTGCCCCAAACCCCTTCTGGGGTCAAAATATCAAAACGTTATATAGCTAAAAACGTAAGTTAGAAGACATCTGATCCAAATATGAAATTTCATAATAATCCCTTGAGCCGTTTTGACGTGAATCGTGAGCAACTTTTCGCGGAAACCACTGAAACAGACAGACATACATACAGACAGACAGGAATTTTGTTGAGAGTGTTTTCGTTCATAACTTTGCTTGAAACGTGTGCAACCAAAATTTGGCGTGATTTGGAGCAATGTACAGACAAAGCCTTAATTATATATATATATAGATATCAGCTTTCTTCAGTTTTTGTTTGAAAATACTTTTTAACCCTCCCCCCCCACCCCTTATATTTTTGTTCACTATCAATTTTACATAGTGAGTCATTTTCATAAGGTTATATAGGGTTCAAATGCGAAATTTCCTACAAATCGATTAAAGGGTCTACAACTTATATTGATAGTTTTACTTATTTGAACCCCCCAATTTCGGCCCCGAAGAAAATAATAACTCTCGTTTTTATTATAGGTTCATTTTATAGTATATTTCATTTTTCTTGTTTTTTTTTTTTAGTTTGAAAATCTTATAATTTTAATTTTTACCCCCGGCCCCACCCCCCTTAATTTTGGGTTCGATTTCAACCAAAATCTAATCAGCTCTTAATCTCAATGCACCTAAACTACATTTGAAATTTCGTTTTATATTCACACTAGTTTTTGAGCTAACTATCTTTTTTTATTCAAAGCCGACGTTTAGGAGGTTTATTCCCTACTTCTTCAGGGTCTTGAAAGGTCAGTGAAGGAAATACAATGTGACATTAGCTCCTCTGCCTCCTCTCTCAGCGTGGCAACAACATTATACTAGTATTTCATTCTCAGAGAATTTAGTACACTTTTTTTCCCCACCTCTTCTTCTCGAAACTAATATGAGCTACCCCCCCCCTGTAGGTGAAATCCTGGCAGCGCCCTTGAATAAAATCACCTAATTTTAATAATTAAATAAATTTTGAGCAATGACCCCTATGAGACTGAATTTTGAAAAATTGTATGTTTAATTTTCAATTTTAGTATATAAAACGGCACCGTGCATGAATACTTTTCAGTCAGCAGCAGAATTTTACAATAAATCTTTTGTTAACTTGAATAAAATTTTCTAGTTTTATACATATACATCCATGTCGTAAGAAATTCATCTCTTGAGTCTCTGTGTCATGGTGACCCTCTACCCATCTGACATCTAAATTAAACATATCTAACAACATCTTTGAATCTAGCCTTTTAATTTCTTTTTTCATAATTAAATAAAATACAGAGAGAAGTTAGCAGAATTATTTTCCTAGAATAAAAGTTATTTTTTTTGGAAACTCGGCGCAGAAGTGGAACCAGATGTTCGCATCCGCACGCAGACTTGATTCATGCGATGATCACTCATCGTAGCTATAGATATTAGATAAATGTGAGCAAGTAAAAGATTCTACAGTTGATTATTTTTAATTTTTTAAAGACACTATGACAGATGAAATGGCTAGATGTTTGTTTTCAGCACATACTAGTATATTAATAAATTTAGTAGGCAATAAATTTAAATCTAGTATTCAGTAATGTAACACTTAATCAATATCCTGTACATACTCACAATTGAGAAAACAATCTTTTAAAAGTAATGCCAATTTTAAAATGTAAAATAAAAATAAATAAATAGAAATACTTATTTTTGGGGTAAAAAAACAAACTGATACACAAATACATTCTAAAATTTTAATTCCTTCTTCAGAAGCCTCGTTATCCGTTCAGTAAATTAAATCAATTTTAAACATCGAGAGAAAATTCATTTTTTTTTTCATTTTATTTGAATGTAGAATAAAATTATCAGTCGTCCATTTTATTTCATTCTAATGGCGACTCCAAAGTTTAGCCAGGTCTATTCGATACAAATTCATTGAAAATTAAAACCGACTTCAAAAAAATTAAATGCAACAAATAAAATAATAAAACTCAAAAATAAAATAAAATACACTAAAAGATATAAAATAATTATCTAATTTAGTTAAAACTAAACGACGAAATATTTACATGAAATCACTTTTTGAAGTTGGTGCTAAACATATACTCCCTCTGTCCGGAAATATGGTATACATTTGAAAAATAATCTTAGATTATCCAGAGTTTCGAAAGCAACTGGCAATACTCATTATATTGTTATTGTTTACATTGATAACTAAAATATCCTAACATATTTGACAGACGTTGCTTTTGTGTTGAGTTGGAATTTGAAGATCAAATATTAGTTTTTTAAGAAAAATAAAATAGTCACCGCTATAATTTCAAAATTGAAAATTTTAACTCAAATAACGTGAATTTACAAAGAAGAGATGCCAAATCGAATCAATTGACTATTGAACAACGTCATGGTATCTTGAAACATATATTACAATATTTGAAGAGCAAAGAAAAATTAAAACACGGTGCTATTAATAAATTGATTGAAAGCGTTCAAGATGCATTTAATAAACTAAAGACAAATCTCTTGATAACGTTTTCATAACATTAAAAACGTGTATGGAATCAATTATGTTGAAAGGAGGGAAAAATTCCTAGAAAATTCCTCATAGGTAGGTAAATAAGGTAAAACTTTGTCGTGAGGGTCGATTAGTTGAAAAGTATATATGTTCAGAAGAAGCGGTCAACAAGGCTAAATTTCACTTTAACCAAATTTGGATTACCCTAAAATGGTTTGTATTTAGTTATATTGTGATAATAAAATGAATTTAATATTTTTTTTATATTTAATTTTAGTATTATTTGATTTTTTTTTGCAAATGTATACCATATTTTCGGACAATAAAAATCGCGAAATGTATACCATATTTCCGGACGGAGGGAGTACATTTTATGAATCAAAGTCGACGGATTTTACTTAGTACGATTGGCGAGTACGCTCGCTTATATAGTTTGTTAGGCACCGACTTCAAAAAGTGATTTCATGTAAATATTTCGTCGTTTAGTTGTAACTAAATTAGATAATTATTTTATATCTTTTAGTGTATTTTATTTTATTTTAGAGTTTTATTATTTTATTTGTTGGATTTAATTTTTTTGAAGTCGGTTTTATTTTTTTATAAAAATTATTTTTATTTATCTCTTTTTAGTGATGTTATTAATAGTGACTTAATAAGATTTTTTATAAAAGATTTTATTTATCATAATTTCGAATATTTGCTCATAAGGATTGGAGATTTACGATATTTCGTCGTTGATCATATCATCAGAACTTGACCAAATTAATATGGCACCATCCCTAAGATACCCCCTTTCCAATAAAAAAAGAATCATCGAAATCGGTTCATAAACAAAGAGTTAGTTAGGCCCGAACAAACCTAACAAAAAAGGTCTATTACCAATGAAAAAAAACGGGACCAATCGGAAGCTAGACTGAACCCAATGCAAATTTTTTTCAAATTCGATTCACAATTGGCGGAGACATAGACACAAAAAAAATTCAGTCGAATAGAGAACCTCCTCCTTTTTTGAAGTCGGTTGAAATGAGTCATAGGTCTTTAGGTATATGGTATATAAAATGACTTTTAAGAAGTTAGGTGTTGGTTCTATGTGAAACATTTTAATATAATAATAAAACTTGAGCAAGATGCGAGGTAGGTTTCACAAAAAAATAAATAAAACAAAATTGAGTTTTGAAACAGTTTTCTTTGACTCCTGATGATGGGCTCACCCCCGAAATATATCGAATTCAAAACTCAATTTTGTTTTATTTCTTTTTTTGTGAAACCTACCTCGTATCTTGCTCAAGTTTTATTATTATATATAAAATGTTACAAGTATTAAATTGTGTATAATTTATTTACTAAATACTCAAAATAATTTGATAAATTTTATGAAATTATAATCATAGGTGTCTAATATACCATATATAAGAGTTAAATCCGCCACTGGGTAAAACATAAAGGAAACATTTTTAACCTCGCACAATTGTACATAAATCAATATTTATCCTATAAAATTTATTTGATTGACTGTCTTGACTAGTAATCCGTCATACGGCTTCAGCAAGTCGGCTGATTCATAAAAATAATACAGAATTAATAAAATGATTTAGAAAAAGAAAAAAATGTTTGTTGGCAAATTCTTCCTTTTCTCCTGAAACTCAATCGTAGGTGCTTTGCACCGCTCTTAATTCTCTTCTCATTACTTTAAATAACTTTTATGCTAAAAAAATTCTACATACAGTTTCAAAAACAAAATTAAAAAATCGAATATAAAAACCCTTTAAATAATTTTTTGGATTTTTTCTAAAAAGTATTTAAAAAAACAAAAATTAAAAAAAAAAATTGAATTTGGACCATCTTGGAAGAAGTTATGAGCGAAAAACCCAAATTCAATATTTTTTAAACCGTTGAACAAAAAATTTCAAAATTTACCAGGAAGAGTTTTTTGATGGATACTAAAAAATGTCAAAAAATGAAGGAAATCAAAAATTAAAATTTTTCAAACCGTCCGATTTGGCGTGGACCCAGGTAGGAAATGACGAGGCCAGAGCCGACCCAGTATAGCGCCAACCCTTGTTTTGCTTGGCCCTAACCTGCAAAGCCCGCTTGGGTCCGACACTGTGGCTAGAAGCTGGGATGATAACAACGGCCCGGGCTGGACCGAGGAGCCTGGCTAGATACAGAGTTCTAGCCTGGCCCAGACCGGACGCGGTAAGCGTCGGGCCAATACTGAATTCTAGCCTGGGCCAGAGTGGGCATTAAGCATTGGCTTGATGCTGGATCCTTGGGCTATACTGGTGATTTAAATGTTTAATTTTTTTACTTTATCCAATGCGAAGCATGGGGAAAGTATTGTAATCGGTCTGGCAGCAAGCGTGGCTTCAAAGGGTCCTCAGGTAAAGACTACGGAACCCATGAACTCAATTAAAGTCACAAATTGTAGTATTCAATTAGGTTGAATTTTAGCACGTGACGGTTTTGCCAAAAATTACATGGGGTCTCGTCGAGAGGCCAAAAAGTGCCATTTTTTCATGTAGTGCGTGCGGATGGATGTATGGATGGATGTTATCGTTTTTTTGGCCCACGATTTTTTCCACACCGTTACACCGATTGAAATGAAATTGAAAACCTACCATTAGTTTAACAAAATGAAGCGCTGATTAGTTTTTGGTACATATCGGCCCACAAACATTAGTACTTTATTTCAGTACTTTTTTAGTTTTTTCTAAATATCTTGAAAATGACTTAACCAATTTTGATGAAATTTAATATCCTAATTAAGTACCTTGGGGACCACAAAAAAGGTTAAATAAAGTTTTTAGTAAAATTATATTTTAAAGTACTTTACTCTAGAGTAAAAGAGTACTTTTTTAATTTTTTAAATTCTTTAAAATTTATTCATTTGAAAGTTTTATATATAGCTCATTTAGCCTTGCTTAAGTAAGAATGGATAGGCTTCTCTCTGGGAAATGCTAAAAATTTGGGAGGAATTTTTATAAGTAACCATAGCAACTGCGTTGTTTTCTTATCCGTTACCTTTGCTGAAGACATAGAGAAATCGACTTTAAACCAAAAATAGCGATTGATTCTCATCTAGTCACTTGAGGAATAATCATTCTATATATGGATTTTTGACGTTTCGGTTTTTATTGGTAACCATTGCTGAAGACATAGAGAAATCGACTTTAAACCAAAAATAGCGATTGATTCTCATCTAGTACTTGAGGAATAACCATTCTATATTGGATTTTTGACGTTTCGGTTTTATTCGTGACCATTGCTGAAGTACACAGAGAAATCGAACTTCACCAAACCAAAAATAGCGATTGATTCTCATCTAGTACTTGAGGAATAACCATTCTATATTGGATTTTTGACGTTTCGGTTTTTGTTGGTAACCATTGCTGAAGACATAGAGAAATGGACTTTAAACCAAAAATAGCGATTGATTCTCATCTATATTGGATTTTTGACGTTTCGGTTTTCATTAGTAACCATTGCTGAAGACATAGAGAAATCGACTTTAAACCAAAAATAGAGATTGATTCTCATCTAGTACTTGAGGAATAATTATTCTATATTGGATTTTTGACCTTTCGGTTTTTATTAGTAACCATTGCTGAAGACATAGAGAAATCGACTTTAAACCAAAAATAGCGATTGATTCTCATCTAGTACTTGAGGAATAATTATTCTATATTGGATTTTTGACGTTTCGGTTTTTATTAGTAACCATTGCTGAAGACATAGAGAAATCGACTTTAAACCAAAAATAGCGATTGATTCTCATCTAGTACTTGAGGAATAATTATTCTATATTGGATTTTTGACGTTTCGGTTTTTATTAGTAACCATTGCTGAAGACATAGAGAAATCGACTTTAAACCAAAAATAGCGATTGATTCTCATCTAGTACTTGAGGAATAACCATTCTATGTTGGATTTTTGACGTTTCGGTTTTTATTGGTAACCATTGCTGAAGACATAGAGAAATCGACTTTAAACCAAAAATAGCGATTAATTCTCATCTATTACTTGAGGAATAATAATTCTACATTAGATTTTTGACGCTTCGATTATTATTGGTAACCATTGCTGAAGACATGGAGGAATCGGCTTAAAATCAAAAATAACGATCGATTCTTGTCTAATACTAGAGGAATAACCTTATTGCATTCCATTTTTGATGTTTTGACTATTAATGGCAACCTCTACTGAAAACGTAGAAGAATCGATTTTAATTCGATTCTTCCACGTTTTTCAGTAGAGGTTACCGTTAATAGTCAAAACATCAAAAATCGAATGTAGAATATATTATTCCTCTAGTATTAGACGAGAATCAATCGTCTATTTTGATTTTAAGTCGATTCCTCCATGTCTTCAGCAATGGTTACCAATTAAAACCGAAACGTCAAAATCCAATATAAAATAGTTTATTCCTCGACTATTAAATGAGCATCGATCATTATTTTTGAATTAAAGTCAACATGAGACTACAAATTGCAAGTGATATCTGATTAATAATAAAGGAATAAACATATTAATATTTCAAATGAATTTGGATAAAGTTTAGCAACGATCCGTTGCAGTTTATCTTTAAAATTTTAAAATCTTATAGAATCTTGAAATCAAAAATTAAAATTAAGCGTAGCGAAGCTTTTTCTTTTCTGTATTAATAACTAATTATTATAAATGGAAATGAAATAGAAGTCTTTAATTAAGGACATATATTTATTTATTTATTGTTCATGACTTTTGCCTTATTGTGGCCAGTCTCAGCGTACCATGCGCAGATCCAGGGGGAGGCGATGGGGCGACCGCCCCCCCCCCCCAAAGCATTGGAGATCCACATTATTTTATATGTTTATTCAATTTTTTTTTTTATAACATTAAATTTTAAAATTGAAGAAAATAAATTTCTATGTGGGGGGGGGGGCGTCTCTGATCCCCCCGCTTGGACAATTCGATCGCGACACACTTCCGAGATCAAAAGTAGATCTTATATACCGGCGACCGCCCCCCCCCAAATCAGAGGTCTGGATCCGCGCCTGCGGCCTACATGTTACATCATTTACGACTTTTTCATAATAATTTTTTTAATATATTCTAATGGTGTTTGTGTTAATGAAATTATTTATTTATTTATTTAGATAATTTTACTGACTAGTAGTCCACTTACAAAAAGAGATTCATATTCTCTGTACACAAGTCAAGCATGCATTTACATCAAGAAAATCACAAAATTATAATATATAAAAACAACATCAAATTTATATAAAACAAATTTAATGACAATATTAAAAATATAATAAAAAAAACAATATAAGAACAATGAAAAATTATATGTAAAAACAACAAATAAAAAAATATAAAATAAAATGAAATATATATAGGTTATTAATTTAGTGTTACATTACATAAAATTTACATAACTTCATTCAAAAACTATACAAAATCTCAAAAAGTTTAATAAGACAAAATTGATCAGAAGAATGGCCAGTTAGTTAATTTTATCAGACATAAAATGAAGTAGACATATCACTCCTCAGACTGTGCATAAATTTCCTAAAAAAATGATCCATCCAATCAATTTAGATTTAGAATTTGGAACCATATTGGAGGAGAGGACTCAGTTGTTGTTGATTTTTTTATTTTATTCCATTTTAGCTAGTTGTGAGTGTTAAGAATTTCAATTTTTTTTCACGTTGTTCTCGGCACCCTCTCTATCTTTCTCGCCAGATAAAAATAGGCTGGTTGCACGTACAATTTTTATCTTCTCTTGTGACTCGCTGTACTTGGACATCAAAAAATCTGAAATCATTATTATAATAGTTTATTGAAAGTGATAAAAATATAACTACTTTGAGTAATTTTTTTCAAATGATATTAACTTACCATTCATCGTTTTGAAAAATTGAGTAGCTGAATTTTTTTTCCGATTCCATTTACGACTCTGCCACATGCACTAATTTCCAAACGAAAAATATCTTGCTGTAAATTATACAAAAAATAAAACATTAAAAGATACAATAAAATCAATCGAATGGTATACTCATGCTAAAAAAGTACATTAATATCAAATGCATACCAGTGCTTTCTGTTTTTCGATGTCATTTTTAGAATTTCATCGAATTCTAAAAATTTATCCAGATTTAAAGTTTGATCTCATTTTGCAACCATATTATGTTATCAATTATATGCTTCTGGCATATATTTACATATTACGATTTTAGCAGTTTCATCATATGATAACCAAGAATTAGGCTTAACATAATTTCTTAGATTGTTATTTAAAAAATAATCAACTTATATTTATCAGTTCTAAAAAATACAACAAATATTTAAAATACAAATCAATAGGAGTTTAGATCAGTTGGAATAAAAAAATGATCATTTTATAATTACTTACCTATTCACGTAGAGATTTTATCCAATTTAAATAATCTGTTGTATAGTCATTATAGCTTTCAGGAAAAGGTTAGATCATAGAGTATATATAGAGAGGAAGGCTCCACAAGGGCCCTATGTATTTTAGCGTATTACGAGTTACAGGAGCTCTCTGGCGGGTCGTATACTGAAGCAAAATGGCAGGAACCGACATCTCATCGAGGAAAATTTTGGTGACGTCACCACAGCGGATGATTCAAAATAATTTATCATGAAGCTTACATGCAGGAGTGATTCGGTCGATGGGACGTTATCCGTTTTATGTAAAACGGAAGTCGGATTTTCTGAAAATTTAGCACCTATATTTTTCTTATCTGTTCTATCGATCTAAAATATTTCCGCTTCTTGCGACGTTTCGGCTTCCATTGAAAAGTCACAGCAACTATATTTTTTAGATAGATAGAACAGGTAAGAAAATGTAAAGATGGTAAATTTCCAGAAAAATCCGACTTTCTATTTTCATAAACGGATAACGTCCATCGACCGTGAATCATAACCTATATTAAAGAAAAATTGTGTAAATTGCTTGTAATTAAAATAAAATACAAATCTTTAAAATATATATATAATAAAATCGTACTTTTATTAAAAAAAAAACTTTGGCAAATAATTAATGTAAAGATTTGAAGTATCTTTTTTGAGTTTCTTTTTTTTGAAAATAATTTAATTAAGATTCGGGGACTTTGAGGACTAGGAGGAAATTCATATATAAAATAAATATGAAAAATAATTTAAAATTAACCATTTTTTATTTAGAACCAAAAAATGACATTACAAATATTTTAATAAATAAATACTAATCTTTTCAATGAATTTTTCTTGTGATTCGCATTCGCCAACATTAGTTATTTGAGGAAAGCCCTAAAGAATCACCTAGACACTTAAAAAATAAACAATATTTTTACTTTGTTTTTCTAATTGAAATGATCTTTTTTTATTAAATTAAAATAAGATATATCTATTTACCTATAAAATACAGAGCTATTCTTTATTTTAATAAAAATATGTATATGTATGTTTGGCTTCTGGCACAAAATCTAATCAAAATGGTGTTTGGAGACATGTGGACGGACGGCTTTAATGTGGATACAGAAATCACTTCATTCTGGAGATCTCGCTGCAGTTACGTCGTGGATCTATTTTACACCAATTCGTTTTGATTCAAAATTGTCAGAGCATATATATAAAGATACTTATTGTTTCATGGATATGTAGATAGTACTTTTCGAACGATCTATAGCTCTAGATTAAATTTATTCAAAAATTGCGACACCAAAAATCAAAGAAATAAATTATTATCGTTAATTTTTAAATGAGGTTACTTACATTTCATTGTTTTTAGGGCGTCCAAAAAAAGTATGTTCTTTATCTGATTTTGTGTCGCGAAAACAACCTTTCACACAACATTGACGTCGAGAACTAGCCATATTTAATGATATTTTAATAGATAAATGTGTACGTTGGAAAATTTTCTAAATGAATGTTTGATATAAACAAAGCCTGTGGAATCTTATCTATGACAAAAACAAAATGTCAGACTGAATGTCATGTGACAATATGCTCTATGAATGGCTCTTAAGGACTAAGAGTTTGACGATGACTCGCTAGAGAGTGCTTTTTCCAAATACGCAAGCTTTCCTCTCTATATACTCTATAGGTTAGATAATCATATTCCAACTGCCGGCCAATCAGATGAAAGAAGCCGCTTTTTTCAAATCATATGAATATGATTCTATTATTATTTTAACTTGAAATTTCCGAGTAAAAGTCGTAATATCAAGATGTATAATATATATATATATATATATTTTAATCCTATATATAATCTAACTTGTAATTGGTCATAATCTTTCATTTTATTATTATTTGTTTTTGTGCATTAAAATACTTTAATTTTCAAAAATTATCTATAAAATATATTGAAATGTTAATAATTTTAAATTATATTAGGTTTGAGTTGGTGGTGTTTCACATGAGCTAACAACTCGAAATATAGTGTGTAATTTTTTAAAATCCTTTTTATTTCGCTCTCTGTGAAATTTACCAAGATCCCCTGGATAGATAAATACTTGGTATCGAGCCTACCTTTAACTAGAAATTGTCCCTAATATATTTTGGGGCCAACAGTGGTCCGCAATAGAAAGATGAATAAAATAAAAATTTTCAAATCGTTAAAAATATTATTATTTTTTTTTATTTTAAGAAAAATTTCTTTGAATTTTCAAAAAAAAGCTTGAAATTTTCAAAAAGGGTTAAAAAAAATTTCATAATCAGGAAAAATTATTTTCGGAAATTCCAGAAATGTTCACTTTTTTTTTAACACTTTTTTGAATTCTTTTTTGAAAATTTCAAATTTCTTTTGAAAATTCAAAGAAATTTACAAACTTTTGTTATATATGGTATATATATATATTTATTTTTATTTATTAATTTATAACTGCTTTACGTTTTTTATAGAATATAACAATATTTTTTATGCCAAATTATAATTTATAAATATTTTATAATAACTAAAAATAATGATAATTTCTAATATTTTCTATTAAATTATAAACATTCATTAAAAATATTCATTAAATATATATATATATATCAATTTATATAATTTTTTTTTATTTTTAATAATATAATTGTTATTTATTTATAAAATCGAAAAATTAGCTTTTCAATCTAATTTATACTATAATTATCTTAAAAATATTTATTTAGGAATATATCTGAATATAATAAATCGGTTGCCGAGCACGGGCCGAAGATTGGCTCAACACCGAACAACCCAGGCTCGGCTGCCCTACACTGACCCGAATGTAGGCCAATACTGATAAAGCAGAGCCTTGGTTGCTCAGCACGGGCCCAAGATTGGCTCAACACCGAACAACCCAGGCTCGGCTGCCCCACACTGACCCGAATGTAGGCCAATACTGAAAAAGCAGAGCCTCAAGTTGCCCAGCACGGGCCCAATATTGGCCCCTTCGTTCAAGCCTGGCAGCTCCTATATGGGGAATGCCCTATTTAAATGTTCTCTTTGTTCTGATTGCTATCTAACGAGATATTTAGTATAATAATAAAACTTGAGCAAGATACCTTGCATCTTGCTCAAGTTTTATTATTATTTTAGAATGTTTCACCTAGAACCAACACCTAACTCCCTAAAAGTTAGAGATATTAGTAGTTGTACCTACAAATCTTTAATTGGTTATTAAAGCAATATATTAATAATTGTGCTTTTGTAAGCAATAGTTGAGCTAATAGATTAGAAAGACCAAAATGTTTTATTAAATATATAAAGAGAAAAGCGTAAAAGTGCTATCTATAATGGCTCAGGGATTTAAGGTACGATATGCTATTTAATTATTATTATAGTACCTTTTAATAGAAATATTTTAACTTTAAATTAATGTTCTCTCTTTCACTTTTTTCAGATGCCGAGAATGAAATCGGAGCCAATGGAAATAGTGCAGGGACCAGGATCCAACTAATAACCCATTGAAAATCAGATTTAGAAAAGTAATTAAACTAGAGTGTCTATCTGAACCCATTCCTATAATAATAATTAGACGAAATCTAATTCAAAGTCAAACGTAGATAAAAATATTCCCAAAATTAGAATCAGAAAAGATCTAATGAGATCGATTCTTATCTGATACAAGAGGAATAACCTTATTACATTCCATTTTAATGTTTTGACCATGATCTATATTAAACCGATCACATGAATAAATTTTAAAATATTTAAAAAAGTACTATCGTACTCTAGGGAAAAGTACTTTAAAATATAAATTTCCTAAAAACTTTGTATAGCCTTTTTTTGTGGTCCTCAAGGTACTTAATTGGAATCTTAAATTTCATCAAAATTGGTTAAAGTCATTTTAAAGATATTTAGAATAAACTAAATAAACTGATGTGGCCATTCACGCATCCGAAAGAGTAGATACATATAGTTTCAAAAACAAGATTAAATGTTTCAAACTCAAAAATCGCATTTCAAAAACAATTTAAATAACGTTTTGTATTTTTTCTAAAAAGTATTTAAAAAAAATTCCAAAAAAAAAATGAATTTGGACCATTTTTGAAGAAGTAATGAGCAAAAAACCGAAATTCGATATCTTTTAAACCGGTGATCAAAAAAATTTCAAAATTTACCAGGAAGAGTTTTTTGATGGGTACTAAAAAATGTCAAAAAATGAAGGAAATCAAAAATTAAAATTTTTAAAACCATCCGATTTGGTGTGGAATGCCCCAAATATATGTTCTCTTTGTTCTGATGCCCTCTAACGAGATATTTAGTAGTTGTACTTACAAATCTTTAATTGGTTATTAAAGCAATACATTAATAATTGTCCTTTTGTAGGCAATAGTTGAGCTAATCGATTAGAAACAGCAAAATGTTTTTTTTTCTCAACACATATTCAATCAAATCTTTTATAATTCATATCTATGTGATATTTTCTTTTATCTTTTGCATTAAATTATTTTTTATATGATATTTTCATTTTCATGGATAGTTTGTTTTTAAATTATTGGATAAAAATACTTGGTAGGTTTCACATTAAGATATAAAAATAAAACAAATTTATTTTTGGAAAGTCTTTAAACTCTATATATGTATATATATTTCGGGTGACTAACCCAACTTCAGGAGCAACAGAAAGTAACTCAGAAAAGTTTATATCTTAATGTGAAACCTACCAAGTATTTTTTATCCAATAATTTTAGAAAAATGTTTCACCAAGTACCAACACCCAAATTCCTTAAAAACTAGTTTATTTTAAGTAATATTTGAAAAAACACTAATTACTCCTTTGAAATAATTAAAAAGAATTTGAATTCAATAAATATATAAAACAATTAATTATTAAGAATTATATTCAATTTTGAACAAAATCGGTCAAGTACTTTTTGAGAATATGACCAAAACCCTGAAAACCGTCTAAACAACTAGGTTTTATAAAGTACAAAATAAATTTTGTCTTTAATATAAGCCTTTATAAATAGAAAAAAAAATTCTGAATGAAACGAAACATTGATTGTGTCTGAATTTTCAACCGCTGTACCAATTTTCTTGAAATTTTCTAGGAATATTAAATATTTCTTATTCTTTAATATGTATTAATTGTTTTTGTCCCCCAATTATTTATTTTTTTGTTTTTTTAGAAAGAAAAACATTGCGAAACATGATTTTTTATATTCACAATTCGTAAAATATTGTACATTTAATTTAAAATTAATTTTTCTAATCTACACACTGAATATATTTATTTTATCTTACGATTAATAAGCAAGTATATTATATTAACTGCTATTTTTCCATTCATCGGAAAGATTTAACTTGAAGAAACTTTTTTAAAAAAATTTCAAAATAATTATAACTATTTAGTGATCAGATTATCACAGTTAATTGTATAATTAACTTACCTAGAAGAAATTGATGGAGATAATTTAATTGCTTAATAAAGAGAGTCAAGTAACCATGTTTCCAGAAAAAATAACTAGTTTACTTATCCCAAATATACTTTGCTTAATACAAATATAATACCATTCTTATTGTCCGACGTAAGTGATGCCTGTATTTAGTTTTTAGAGATAGAAGTTCACAAAAACTTGATTAATTGGTCTTTGAAAAATATACATAGAAAATTGTATATACGTATTATGGGTATCACCAGTAGCGGATTTCGATGTTTGGGGCTCCGGGCTGTAGAAATAAAAAGGGCTCTATATTATTTATTTGATAATAAATTAATAATTTAATATCTCGGCTTGGAATTCTGTTCAGGGTTCATAGGCTCAAGCTGGTCCGCTCACAGTTAAATCCGCTACTGGGTAAAACATAAAGGAAACATTTTGAAACTCGCACAATCAATATTAATCCCATAAAATTTATTTGATTGACTATTTTGAGTGAATTTATTAACTCAATTCTTCATAATAATAATTAATTTAGGAACTAGTAAACCCTCAAACGGCTTCAGTATGTCGGCTGATTCACAAAAATGATGCAGAATTAATAAAAAGATTTAGAAGAAGAAAAAATGTTTGTTGGCAAATTCTTCCTTTCCTCCTCAAACTCAATCGAAGATACCGCCCTTGCCATAATTCTCTACTCATTGTTTTAAACAACTTTTGTGCTACAAATTTCTAAAATTCGAAAAAAAATCGATTTCGTATACAAATTACACTGATTAGGTGATGATTTGATACGGGAAGTAATTATTTTTGTGAATTTCAAAAAGTCGGAATTTTCTGAAATCAGAGGATGTACACACTGATACGCACACATTAGATTTTGGGGCACTTTTTGGACTATGGGGACCATAAAACCCTTCTTTTTTTTCTAGGCTCGATATAGAGAAAAGCATAAAAGTGCTGCTATCTATGATGGCCTAGGGAGTTAAGGCACGATATTCTATTTAATTATTATTATAGTACCTTGTAATAGAGATATTTTAACTTTAAATTAATGTTCTCTCTTTCACTTTTTTTCAGATTAAAGAAGAACCATGGGAAATTGCCCCAATGGAAATCGTGCCGGGAGCAGGATCCACTAACCCATTAAAAATAAAATTTAGAAAAGTAATTAAACTAGAGTGTCTATCTGAACCCATTCCTATAATAATAATTAGACGAGATCTAATTCAAAAGTCAAACGTAGATAAAAATATTCCCAAAATTAGAATCAGAAAAGATCTAATGAGATCGATTCTTATCTGATACTAGAGGAATAACCTTATTACATTTTATTTTAATGTTTTGACCATGAGCTATATTAAACCGATCAAATGAATACATTTTAAAAAATTTTAAAAAGTACTATCGTGCTCTAGGGAAAAGTACTTTAAAATATAATTTTCCTAAAATCTTTATATAGCCTTTTTGTGATCCTCAAGGTACTTAATTAGAATCTTAAATTTCATCAAAATTGGTTAAGTAATTTTAAAGATATTTTGAATAAACTAAATAAACTGATGTGGCTATCCACATGACCCCTCTCTTATATTTAATCATAGAGATATTTTAACTTTAAATTAATGTTTTCTCTTTCACATTTTTATTTTCAGATTAAAGAAGACCCTATTAAACAAAAGTGTCCACCTGAACCCATTCCTAAAATAAAAAAATTACAGATCAAATGCCAAAGACAAATAGAAAATTAAATAAACAAGAAGGTGAACACATTCCTATAATAAGAAATAGAATACCAAAGACAAATTTTAATAAAAGTATTCCTAAAATAAAAGTACGGAAGGACTTAATGCAAAATTCAACCCTAGGTTTGACTTCCCATGAAAAAATGATAATATGGGCTAATGTAGTTGGCTTGAACATGCTTTATAACAGATAAATAACCCTTAAAACTATTTACAAATATAGACTAAAACAAAATATTTATTTCCTCATCCCGAATGTACTTGTTATCCACTTCGAATCACGTCCCGGAAAACCAAAACCAAAATGATATTAAAATGAAAATAAAAAAGAAATGTGATATACTAGATGAGGAGGAGGTATCAGCCAAAGATGGAATCACTGGGTTCAATAAAAACACCTTTAATGAGACGTTTCGGCCTCATTAAAGGTGTTTTATTGAACCCAGTGATTCCATCTTTTGCTGATACCTCCTCCCTCATCTAGTATAGTTTCATCACAGCCACGAACTCTTACAAGAAATGTGATATTTAAAAATTGTAAGCTGTCGAGCTTGTATTATATTATATAAAAGTTTAATAAAATTTTTATACGTAAATGAAAAATCATCTATTTTATTTTGTTATTACATATATTTTATATACGTATATTCTATTGTCTTAGCACTGAGACCAGTTTAGTCAATTAGTTTTTCATTGTAAAGAGCATTAAGTAATTTTGTTTAGATTAAATTGAAAGTTTTTGCCGAGAGTAGCAGAATTTTTATATATTGAAGGAGACATTAAAAGAGTGTGTCTTCTGCTGGAATTATAAATTTTATTTATTTATAACGAGACTATAGTTTCGAGGGCTTTGACCTCTTCATCAGTCTATTACAATGTATTCACAGGAATTAATTTATGAATGAATCATTCATAAATTAATTCCTGTGAATACATTGTAATAGACTGATGAAGAGGTCAAAGCCCTCGAAACTATAGTCTCGTTATAAATAAATAAAATTTATAATTCCATCAAGAATTCTGCTGGAATTATAAATTCATTCATAAATTAATTCCTGTGAATACATTGTAATAGACTGATGAAGAGGGCAAAGCCCCCGAAACTATAGTCTCGTTATAAATAAATAAAATTTATAATTCCAGCAGAAGACACACTCTTTTATTGTCTCCTTCAATTTGTTTAGATTTATTTCTCTACATCAGAGGGCCACAAACTTTTTAGAGATAGGGCCACCTGTGAACATTGAAAACTATGGACGGCCTGGATATAACATATTATACGGAAATTATATTTTGTTTTTTTTATATAAAATTTATTAAAATAACTTAAAAAGGATGAGGAGAGAAAGATAGATTAAGAGTGGGAGAAAGATTCTCCTATCAAAAGTCCAGCTGAGCTGATTAAGAAAAACACCGAGGAAAGACAGTACAATTAAAAACTTGAGATAATAAACACCTAAGGCAGTATAATAAAAAACTGAAACCATACACAAGTAGAATTTAAAATATTTATGAACTAATAGACATCGAAGTTGATCTCAAAAATCGAAAGAAGAAAACCAAAAAAGCTTCCTCTTATGACGATCTAGCTCCAGAGCCCTGAACTCCGGCTCCGACCAACATCCACGGAGGGAAATAGGACTCAATTTGGGACCTGCTGGAACCTACTACACTGGGAAGCTTGTTGAACCTTGTTGAACCTTGTTGAACCAAAAATCTTTTATCTATGCTTGAGACGCCAGGGTGAAGTAGCATTCTCCAGCGTAGTAAAACACTAGGGCTGGATAATTGGTCATCTGGGCAACGGTGTCTCCCAGCGCCCTCCTGGGCAAATAGAACTGGACCGCCATGGCTTTCCAATGGAATCTTCATCATACCGGACAGTGAAAAGATAAGCAAAATCTCTCTTAATTAATGATTCTAACTATAAAAATAACTGCAGTTAAAAGACAATTTATAAAAATAAACCAAACATGAACTTTAGTGTAGTCTAAATAATAATAATATATAAATAAAACAGAGATATAATTAATAAATAATGTTAATTTAAAAAAAATTCTAAAAGGGCATGAATTTAGATTCTATTAATTAACACTTGATGAATTCGAGAGAATACATAATTTAGGCAAAAAAGGCGAAACAGGTGAATTACGGACCCTAGTAATAGTTAAAAAATTAGTAAAATAAAGATAATAGGGGTTGAACGGATTCATATTGGCCTAAGTCCGAAAGTAAATTAAAAACTCTCTCAAATTGATCAATCAAGTTAGAAAATGGATTCATGGGCTCAATAATAATTTTTGTTCAATAAATAAATAAATAATAATTAAAGAAAATACAATTAAAATAAATAAATTAGATTAATTAAATTAACAAAAGTATAAATTATAATAAAAACATTGAATTAAATAAATAATTAAACATTAATTTATAGATTATAACATTGAAAATAATACAAATTCTTTTTTCATAATTGCCTTATATAGCATCACATCAAGTGGACCACACAAAATTTTGTAAATCCAAAGGCATTCGAGGCGAAATCGATCCTTGAAGCCCCACTATCAAATATAAATCAAATTAATTAGACAACTTAAAATAATAACTTCATTCAAACTTAAACAATACTAAAATTTCAATATTAAAATTTCAAATCACCTTTAAATTCAAAATTCAAAATTGCAACATAAATTTTCTTTTTTTTATTTTTCTTTGATATCAATAAAATTTCTTTTGGTTTTAAAAATTAATGGGAGTTAGTCTACATTATTTTTATTTGTGTAACCCTGTGTGATCCTACCACTCTCACATTAGAATTAAGCTTTGAAATAGGAAAAGGCTGTAGGAAACCTCGAAGCGTCAACAGAAAGATAACCAAGTCCGTTGTAACCCTAATTTGGAAGCTCACTTGGACGGCTCAGACACCCCCGCTTCCAAATTTATTTACCATCTATTAAGGGCAAGTGAGAAAACACAAGACCGATTTCATCTCTTGATCTGTGCGGGTTCTAAACCACGCAGAACTGCACGATCTTGAGGTGGATTGGTCCAAGATCGTGTTAAATATATATATATATATGTATCTAACGTTAACATATACCAAGAAACTTACGGTGAGCATGCTTTAACCTTAAAAACATGTGAGGTGTGGTTTCGAAAATTCAAAAAGTGGTGATTTCGATGTGCAAGATAAAGAACGTTCTGGTAGACCGAAAAAGTTTGAAGATGCGAAACTACAGGAGTTATTGGATGAAGACCCAACCCAAACTCAAAAACAATTAAAAAAAATACACCGACAACAAATTTTCAATTTGAACCACGCATTGATCGAAAAACGTCCAGAATGGGCTCGAAGACACGGTAAAGTGATTTTACAACACGATAACGCGCCGTCTCATAAAAGCAAAACCGTTCAAGGAAGCGTTGAAAGCACTTGGGTGGGACATATTATCGCACCCGCCGTACTCTCCAGACCTTGCCCCGTCCGACTATCAACTTTTCGCATCGATGGGACACGCGCTTGCAGAGCAGCACTTCGCCAATTTTGAAGAAGTTAGAAAATGGCTCGATGAATGGTTTTGCTCAAAGGACAAACAGTTTTTTTGGGATGGCATCCATAAATTGCCAGAAAGATGGGCAAGATGTATAGAATCAAATGGCCAATACTTTGAATAAATAAATTTTCCATTTTCTTAAAAATTACGTAGTTTTTTTTCGAAAAAACCGGTAATGACTTTCCGGTACACCTAGTATCTATCTACATATTTGTATATACTATTATTATTTATTTGTTTGAGACTATAGTTTCGAAGGCGTGGCCTTCATCATCAGTCTTTTTTAAATTATAAAATTTATTTTTTATAGAGTCAGTATCGCGTCGATATTGAAAATTTGTTGTTCTAAGCAGAAAAGCCAGTCAAACATAAAGGACAATCTCTTTGTTTCCCTTTATAAGTTTTTGTCCTTCACCTGAATCAGGTATTAGATTTCAGTTCAAAATTCCCGCAAATTCTTAAAATATAATTGTTCAAATATTCAGATTAAAGGCGATAAAATTTATATTCCCATCCTGTCCCGATTATTTTGATTGTTGAATTTTCGATATATAGTTCCGCAAAGTCCTGAAGTGTAATCATACAATTTTTTTCAGATCCAACAAAGGGGATAATAATTAAATTTTTGTCTCCTCCCTGATTAGCATTGTTTATTTTTTCATAAAAAAAAAAAGAAAAAATTTAAACCGATTAAATGCGGTAATTTAATTGTTTTCCATTTAACTTTTTAATTCATGTTTATTTATTTTAATCTATTCTCAAACGCCTTCCAATCAAAGCATTGCAGTACATATGCAAAGATCCCAGTGTTCGAATCCTGGCTGATCCTTTTGTCTAAAAAATCTTTTCTTTGTTCGTTAATTTAATTTAATTTATTTTAATATTTTTTTTTTTTGGGGGGGGGCTCCGATTAATATTTTTAGAATGCGGCAAAGTGGGGCACCGAAAGAGAAGCTTGCTTCAGGATATACCATATAAGTATATATATATATATATATATATATATATATATATATATATTTCAATGGCGTGCGGTCCATGGATCCGGTGAATAAGGAGCATCCCTAAAATTTCAAACATTTAGAGTATTTGACTAAGTACTCTTGTGATAAAATAGTGAAAAGTATTGTAATATTGTTGTTATCACCGAAAAGAGAGACAAATGGAAGCCGAGTTATACTCACCCATCAATAACTATTCATTACCCTGAAGAAGGAGAAAAAAGGTCTCCGAAACGTCGGCATTTGAATAAAAAATTTAAATAATTTGGACTGCCTTTCATTATAACCTACTTATTTAGAGTATTTTCATAAATATTGACTTCAAAATTTCAGGAGGATCTTTAAATTTTCAAATTATTATCCGTTATTTCAAATATTTTTATAGAAAATTTTTTTTGTTTTGAAAAGTATATTGGTTCTCGAAATTAAATTAAATTGTTGCATATTTTCAAAGGGCAATTAAAATGAATGATTTTCCGAAAAGGGTGCTGATAGAAGGTTTCAAGTTCTTGCCTGAGCAACTATTAAAATAGAATTAATACAAAAAAAGGAATAAATAAAGATGATTTGCGAATCTTTAGACTAATCCATTTCTAAGAACTCTCAAGATCGGAAATAATTATGAGTGCTTATAACAAGTCATAGCTTGCTTATGGCAATAGAATTAGGAGAAATTTAAGATTTTCTATAGGACAAGCTGATTCATTGTGGAAGATGGTCGATTTCCATCTCAGGGTCTGTGGAGTTAAGTCACAAGTTTGGGGCGAAGGTCCTAAAATATATTTTTAAAAAATCAAATATTAAATTTGAAAAATAACGAAAATGATGGCGTATTCGATGAAATTTTTAAAAAAGCGAAGATTAAAATAAAATTTCAAAAAAAGAGACCATACTTTTTAGGACTGTATCCCTGGTTGAAAAGTCACCAACCGCCATTGATATACATATATATATACTATATACTATATATACATATATATAGCTAATTTATTTTTGTTAGAAATTATAGTTTTGAAGGTTCGAAAAAATTGAGCGAAATCATTCAGTTTTGCTCTACAAAAAAGCCTTAACGAGAGAACATTTAAAAAAATTATATTTTACGAGATATTAGTGATTTTGTAAAAATGTCTGTTAGTACGTTAGTTAGGACGTTAGAAATTTTTGTATAAGCTCTACCTCTAAACCTAGTGTGAATATCAAAATGAAATGGCACATGTAGATTCCTTATATTGGGATTAAGAGCTGATTAGATTTTGGTTGAAAGCGAAACAAAAATTAAGGGGGGAGGGGCCTCTTAAAAAATTAAAATTATCAAATTTTCAAACTAAAAAACAACAATAATGGAATTTACTATAATAGTCTTCAAAAAATAGGTAGGTACTTATATCAATATAACTTCAAGATCCTTTGATTGATATGTATACGAAATTTCCCATATATGCACCCCATATGACTTTATGAAAATAATTCACTATGTGAAATTGATAGTGAGCCAAAAGAGGAGGAGAGGTGATAAAATATAATTTAAAATACAATAAAATTTCCAAACAAAATTAAATTATGATAATAAAAAAATACAAATCTTTTAAAAAATAATATTAAAAATGTTTATTTTAAACCCAAAGTTTTGGGAGAATTTCTCCCTTTATCAATGGCAATTTTAAATTTGAAAAAGAAAAAAAAAGATGCTTTTAAATTCTTAGTGTAAAAGCAACTTTTTTTTCTTTTTTTCAAATTTAAAATAGCCATTGTTAAAGGAGAAATTCTCCCGAAACGTTTGGTTTTAAAATAAACCTTTTTAAGATTGTTTTTTAAAATTAAATAGTATTTTTTTATAATAAATATATAGGTCTGATAAATTGCTAATATGCCTAAAATTAAGAGGGGGGGGGGGGGTTCTTTCGTAAATGATTATAAATTATTTTATTAAATATTAAATATGAGAATGGGCAGGGCCGACGCAAATCAGGTTCAGCGCCTTCGCCTGAACTCGGCCCCGCGGAAAATTACTCAATTAAAAAACATCTTTATTATTATCCGAGTTAATGCACTTTCTCAGCTTGCGCTGGAAAAATTTTCTAGAATTTTTATTTCTGGTGTATACCAGGGTGTTGATTTTCTGTTGTTATTTTGGGTTACAGTTCGTTTCCCTAACGTTTCTTCCGCTGAGCTGAGTATAATCGACTTAATTTTTTCCCAGTGTTGGTCTATGGGCTCCTCTTCAGCGATGCGTGCTGCTTGAAATTTCTGGGAAATTCTAGACGAGTAAAGATATTTAACGCTATCATGTTGAAATGTCTCTATATTGAATTTTGAGATTATATTGGGTTTTGGCTTTCTACTCAACTGGGCTGACAATCGTAGTTTTCCAATTATAATCTTATGATCGCTTCCTATATCAGATGTTATGTGGGCTCGAACGTCTAAAACTTGTGTTGGATGAATTTTCCTATTCGTAATAATATAGTCAATAGTTGATTCATGCCCTCTACTGTTGCCCCATGTTGTTTTATGAATATCCTTGTGATCAAAAAAGGTGTTGTTGATTCGGAGAGAATTCATGGCGCATAGATTTACCAAGAGATCTCCATTGTCATTGACCACGCTCTCATTGAAACGCTGTTTGACACCAGGTATCACATGATCTCCAACTCGAGCATTCAAATCGCCCATTAAGATTAAATTTGATTCTTTAGGTACTCGGCTTATAGTATTGTGAAGGTCTTCATAGAAGGACTCTCGGAGCTCAGTAAGTGCCAGATTGAGTTGGGGAATTTTAGATTGACTTGCAAAATCCTTTCATTAATATATTGGATGTCATGTATGTTGTTCGCATATTTTTCGTGTATCAGCAGACCCACACCCGCACTTGCCCGCTCTTCTCTATTCCTCGCTGAGTATGCAAAAATATAATTCCCTATTTTAATCGAGCCGCTTTCCTTTTTCTTGGTCTCCGACATGGCGCAAAAATCAATTTGGAAGTCATTGAGTTCTGTAAGAATATCCTGCTCTCTCCCGGCCCAAGATGTGACATTCCATGGCGCAAATTTAATTAAGTTTCGTTTCCATAATCGTTTTTTCCTTTGTCTTGCCTTGTTACTTACCTTGTTGATTTCTTATTTAATTAACTCGCTGTTGACATACTTACCTTGTTGATTTCTTATTTAATTAACTGTTTTCATTCTTAACTCAAGGTTTAAATACTTAACTTTCAGTTTTCTTAGTAAACTCCTCGTTTATCCTAATTAACTTGCTGTTTACATACTTAGCTTGTTGATTTAATATTTAATTAGCTATTTTCATACTTAACCACGGTTCAAATACTTAACCACTGTTTAAATACTCAACTACGGTTCAAATACTTAACCGCGGTTTAAATACTTAACTCTCAGTTTTCTTAATTAACTCGCTGTTGACATACTTACCTTGTTGATTTCATATTTAATTAGCTGTTTTCATACTCAACTCAAGGTTTAAATACTTAACTCTCAATTTTCTTAGTTAACTCCTCGTTTTCCTAAATAACTCGCTGTTTACATACTTACCTTGTTGATTTTACATTTAATTAGCTGTTTTCATACTTAACTCACGGTTTAAATACTTAACTATCCATTTTCCTACAAACCTCTTCGTTTTCATACTTAACCTTCCGTTTAAATACTCAACTCCCCGTTGTCATACATTTCAAAAAAAGGAGGAGGTTCTCAATTCGACTGAATTTTTTTTTCTGTATCTATGTTATTCGATTTCTTCGCCAACTGTGAACCGATTTTGATGAGTTTTTTGCATTGGGTTCAGTATAGTTTCCGATTGGTACCATATTAATTTGGTCAAGTTCTGATGATATGATCAATGACAAAATAGCGGAAATCTCCAATTCATATGAGCATATAATCGAAATTATAATAAAAAATATTTTATAAAAAAACAAATCTTAAAACGTTCATTTAAAACCCGCTAACGTTTCGAGATAATTCCTCTATTTGTAAATTGAATTTTATTATCATTTTGTGATTCATTCACACGAATTTTTCTCTTACGAGAGGCATGCAAGGTATTATCTTAAATCTCACTATTGTCAACAACACTAAAAAAATAAAAATAAAAATAATTTTTAGAAAAATCAACTGGTGTGTTCACCACATGACTTTCACATTTTCATTTATTTGAAATCATAGCGACACTACTAATTTACACCCCCCTTCCTTTATTTCGTTTTTTTTGATTTTCTCAAAAACGACTAACGATTTTTAATCCGAAAGTATTTACGCGACCCCCTTAAAATCCTAAAATATTTTAAGTACCCTCCCCCACCATTAGGTAACATACTCGTAATTACTCGTACAAAAATTGTAAACCCAGATTTATAAAAAAATTTTACATGGTTTTATTCAACTTGTAATTTTGTCTGTTTGTCTGTTTGGGTCAAATATACCTATGCGCTCAACGTTTTCATTTAGTTTGACCATGTTTAAGAATATTCAACGCCAAATCGGACGGTTTGAAAAATTTTAATTTTTGATTTCCTTCTTTTTTGGACATTTTTTATTACTTAGCCATCAAAAAACTCTTCCTGGTAAATTTTGAAATTTTTTTGATCACCGGTTTAAAAGATATCGAATTTCGCTTTTTCGTTCATTACTTCTTCAAATAAGCTGACGTGTTCTGATGTGGCCATCTACATGACTTTAGCAAACAAGCTGGCCCCTCAATTATATTTAATATTTAATAAATAATATTATTTATAATCATGTAGGGGAGGGGGGGGGGTTAGTTTTTCCATTTTTAGACCTCTGGGGGCCCACTCCCTCATGACTTTCTAAAAATGCTCTCCAATCAAATTTGGTAGGGGCCGACAGAGTTAATTCTCGGTAGTTCGAAATTCCTTTTTTTTCAGAGAATGTTTTTGATCGTATATACAGGGTTATTGATAATTCCATTGAAATCTTGAAAGGGGTTATACCTACTATAGCTAATTTCCAATAAATTTGACCCGAGGTCAAAAATCATTAGTTTTGGAGTTATCAGAGTTTAAATAATTTTTTTCGAAATTTCCCGACTTTCTACACATAACTGCTAATGTAAAAAAGGTCATGCACTCTGAGTGCTAAAAAAACACTTTTCTAATAGCTGGTGAATAAGAGATTACTTAAAAAACAAATTCATGCCCCCAACTTACATAAAATGCGAAATATCTAACTGTCCTCGCCTTTACTAAGTTTACGACTTTATTTTATGATATCTCTATTCAATTCTTTTGTTCAGAAGACAATCCACATTCCCGTTAATTTTGACATACTATCGTACCTAGTACTTTTCCGTCCCCCACCTTGTATACAGGGTTATTGGCAGTGCCGGCATAAGAGCAACTGACGCCTGGTTAATAAATATTTCTTTAAGATCAGATAATATTTTATCATTAATACTCTATTTTTAAAATTAATTGAACATTAACTTTAAATCGATATTATGTAATATTATCTGGCTCTAATTTGACCCTCTTAATATTAGCGAAAATTCGTGATTAATGGCTCTGGCGATACAATAACGAAAAGAAACAAGCTACATTTTGAACTATTCTTAACGTTTATAAAACGAGGATGTTTGTTCCATATTTATTATATCAAGTGTATTGGACTTTTTTTTAGTAATCGTCTTGAATCTAAATGACATTTTCAAAAAAATTTCATTACTTGTTAGTTTTGACCTTCTATTTCGGAGTTTATTTAAGTTGGAGGCATGAATTTTTTTAAGTAATCTCTTATTCACCAGCTATTAGAAAAGTGATCTTTTAGCACTCAGAGTGCTTTCAAGATTTCTATCGAATTACCTATAACACTGTATACAAGGTAGGGGACGGAAGAGTAGTCTGTCTGTTGCAATATTATGACAAAATGAAGGGGAATATAGATTGTTTTTTTGCACAAAAGAATTGAATAGAGAAATGTTAAAATAAAGTCGTAAACTCAGTAAAGGTGAGGTCACCTCGCAAGAGAGTTAATATAGGAATGGGCATCTAAACAAAAGCATCGATGCTAACAGCGAACTCTACCGTCTATGTATGAAAAACATTAATGTACAAAGATCGATGTTTTTATTACATTTGAATTTAATAAAGAAAATATTTTAAATAAATACAGTTATTTGACGTGTTCTGATGGGGCCATCCACTTGACTTTACCATACAACATGGCCCCTCACTTATATTTAATATTTAATAAAATTTAGCCAGGTCTATTCGATACAAATTCATTGAAAATTAAAACCGACTTCAAAAAAATTAAATGCAACAAATAAAATAATAAAACTCAAAAATAAAATAAAATACACTAAAAGATATTAAATAATTATCTAATTTAGTTACAACTAAACGACGAAATATTTGAAGATCAAATATTAGTTTTTTAAGAAAAATAAAATAGTCACCGCTATAATTTCAAAATTGAAAATTTTAACTCAAAAAACGTGAATTTACAAATCGAATCAATTGACTATTGAACAACGTCATGGTATCTTGAAACATATATTAAAATATTTGAAGAGCAAAGAAAAATTAAAACACGGTGCTATTAATAAATTGATTGAAAGCGTTCAAGATGCATTTAATAAGCTAAAGACAAATCTCTTGATAACGTTTTCATAACATTAAAAACGTGTATGGAATCAATTATGTTGAAAGGAGGGAAAAATTCCTAGAAAATTCCTCATAGGTAGGTAAATAAGGTGAAACTTTGTCGTGAGGGTTATTAGTTGAAAAGTATATATGTTCAGAAGAAGCGGTCAACAAGGCTAAGTTTCACTTTAACCAAATTTGGATTACCCTAAAATGGTTTGTATTTAGTTATTAATATTTTTTTATATTTAATTTTAGTATTATTTGATTTTTTTTTGCGAATGTATACCATATTTTTGGACAATAAAAATCGCGAAATGTATACCATATTTCCGGACGGAGGGAGTACATTTTATGAATCAAAGTCGACGGATTTTACTTAGTACGATTGGCGAGTACGCTCGCTTATATAGTTTGTTAGGCACCGACTTCAAAAAGTGATTTCATGTAAATATTTCGTCGTTTAGTTGTAACTAAATTAGATAATTATTTTATATCTTTTAGTGTATTTTATTTTATTTTAGAGTTTTATTATTTTATTTCTTGGATTTAATTTTTTTGAAGTCGGTCTCAAAAATCTTTCTATTCAATTTTTGTTTCATTTTAATTTTAATTCTTGTTTTATAAGACTTTTGTGTATTCCCTTTGTTTTTCTTTAAAATATTCCTTACTTTCGAATTTTTGATTAATTGAATTTTATTCAAAATATTTTTAGATGACTTTTAACGAGAAGATATGTATTAGGTTGGGGAATAAGTTCGTTCGATTTTTTTTCAAAGAGGATTATTTAAAGGATTTGTTTGTTGTTGAGCAAAGGGTTTGTATTCATTAGACACTGCCTTTTCTGCTCTACAGGACTGTGTTATATGTTTTTTCGAATATTTTTAATTTTTCATATTTTCCACGCTTAGAAATGTAATACCCAGGTGGCAAAAATCAGCATTTTCGACACCTACTTTTCTTCGCTTTTCATCGCGGTCAAAAAGCAGCTGAAGCCGCTCGTGACATATGCAACGTGTATGGAGAAGGTGTCATAGGTGAGTGCGCAGCACAGAAATGGTTTTCGAAGTTCAAAAACGGCAACTTTGACCTCGAAGACATGCCTCGCAGAGGACAACCTGGAAAATTCGATGAGCAGCATCTCAAGGTACATTTGAAAGAAGATGGTGGCCAAACAAGTCGTGAATTGGCCGAAAAAATGAACTGCGATCATAAGACGATCCTCAATCATCTTCACTCAATGGGATTTGCCGAAAAACTCGGAGCCTGGGTGCCTCACAATCTTAACGAAGTCAACAAAGAAAATCGTCTTCAAATCGCTGCTCAACACCTTGCGCGCCATCGAGAAACACGCGGCCATAAACAGCGCTTTTTGTACCGAATCGTCACGGGGGATGAGAAATGGTGCCTGTACGTCAATATGAAACAAAGAAAGGAGTGGGTGGCCCCAGGAGACACGCCGACGCCGAGAATCAAGCAAGATCTCCACTCGAAAAAGACCATGATCTGCGTTTGATGGGACTGGGAAAGCATGATACACTGGGAAACTTGAAAGGAACGCAACGGTCAACAAGCTCTACATTGCCCAACTACGCCGCGTAAATGAGGCTATGCGACTGAAAAGACCTGACCGACAAGGCCAAGTCATCTTGCTCCAAGACAACGCCAGACCCCATGTTGCACAAGTCGTCAAAACCGCACTTCAAGAGCTCGAATGGGAGGTTCTTCAACATCCACCGTACTCTCCGGACCTTGCGCCAGCAGATTATTACCTTTTCCACTCCTTGTCGAATCAAATGAGGGGTGTTACCTTCGACGGCGAAGAGGACCTCAAAAACTGAGTCAACAACTTCTCCGACACCAGACCGGGCGATTTTTGTCGGAACGGCATCAACAAATTGGTCGAGAGGTGGGAGGAGGTTGTAAACAGTAACGGCGAATACATAATTGATTAATTTATTGTTATAATTATTGTTTTTTGTTTAAAGAAAGCTCTTTGAAAAAAATCCGAACGAACTTATTCCCCAACCCAATAATTAATATAGCTCTATATTAGTTGCACTCGAAAAGATTAAAAATTAAATTTTATCTAATTGCACTGAACTTGACAAGCAACCGAACTTACTGACGGCGGTCGTCTCTCGGGTATTTATTTATAAGTACGTGGTGATAGAGTCCTAAGTCTCTATAAATCAGTTGCGAGTGGTGGTTGCTAATGAGTATTCATCAGTTGCGTGAGGTCATTCTATTTTCATGCAGCCCTTCCTATTTTATAAAGACCTAGGACTATACTACCATATCCAAACATCGTTAGGCGGTCGGTGAGTCCAGTTGCTTATCAAGTTCAGTTCAAAATTAGACACAATTTAATTTATTTACATGCATTTTTTAATTGTTTTAATTTTATATTTATTTTTTATTTATTATTTTATTTTCATCTACACAAAAATATCTACGAACCATATAACCGTAACAAATTTCCGCTAATACCTACTAATAATGAGGCATTCTATTTGTTGAGAAATGAAAATAAAAATCAGAAATTATTTGTAATTTCAAGTAGATAGAACAAAAGTCTTTCTTTAAACCTTGACCACCCGAAAGAGACTGACTCATTGACTAGCGGATATTATGAAAATTTGAATCTATGAATAGCATTATCCAGAGGAACTTGGATAATGTCAGGTTTATCAAGATATACCCGGAAGATTATGAAAATATTGAATTATTTTCCAGAGCAGCTTTGGATGTCAGGTTTTATCCAACATTCGGGCTTTATCTGTAATATATTTATATGGACCGTTTGTTTTCAAAGATCTGAAAGGCTATTTTTTTTTATTTCGAGTTATTTGTGTTTATATTTTTATAAATACATATATTTATAACTTATTTATTTCGATATTTTTATTTTGACGAATTCTTGAGCATATTATAAATATAGGTATTATAATGACTTGGACGATATTATAAATATGAAAAGAAGACATCTATGTCTAACTAAAACTAACATAAATCCATTTTTTTCAAAATTGGACTTACACCACTTTCAAAATAAACGGTCCATATATATTATATTTAAAATTAAGAAAATAAATTTGCATTTAATTGGAAGGAGAAATGATTGGAGTGTCGGGACCAAAGATATTAGAATTATAATATTTTATTTTCATTTATAAAAAAGGTGTACATAGTATAAAAAAATGTCTTATTTATAATTAAAAAGAAAAACAAATTAAAAAAAAATTTAATTTTTGACCCTACATTTAAAATTCGATCCTTCCCAATATTTAACTTGTAAATGATCTACAATGCTTTGACATAGAGAAATAGTAGCGACACTTATAGAGCCCTGTTTTACATTTTAAACGGAGCTACTCCCGTAATTTATTAACCCTTTGAAAATGATTTTCTCATTATACTAAACATTTTTTATACTACACTTTTTCAAGAAAAAAAATTATATTTTATATATATCTTATAAAAATATTTTAGGATAAATATGAAATAAATTGAAATAAATGTTATTTATTAAAGAGATAATTCAATAAAAATCCCCATAGTAGAACTGTTATCTTTTTTAAAAAATAAATTATATATTATATACCTTATAAAAATATTTTAGGAAAAATAAGAAATAAATTGAAATAAATGTTATAATATTAAATATATAATTCCATAAAAATCACCATATTAAGGACCGCGTTGCCTGATGCCTCGATGCTTGATGGGATGGTCCTAAAGGAACGAGCCACATTTAATGTCAAATTATCAAAAATACTATTAACTCACCATTTAAAAATATAATATTTTATAGTAACAGTAAAAGCAAATTAAAAAAATCCACTGGTGGTGGGCACTCACAAGACTTTCAAATTAGTTTCTCCCTTATTTAAAAAATCATCATACCAAAATTTCCTTCTTTCAAATTATTTCAATTTGGGTTTCCCCCAAGCCGTTTTGAGAAAACCAGAAAAAAGGGAAAAAGACGCTTAGACTAAATGGGTAGGTAGTCCCGGTTCTATAATTTCAACCAAAATTATAGAGTACTTTTTTTAGCCTATAGATATCTTGAAGTTTCTCAAGCCCAAAGCTCTACGAATTACCGTATCCGAAATATGGGCGTTTGAAATATTGTTTATTTGCGACATGACTAATTTACTCTCCTCCCTTGATTCAATCAGAATTTATATTCGTTAAAGATATTTGATAAGCTTACTGATTATTAAAAAATCATTGAACTCTTTTTTAAGAAAATTATAAAATACAAAATATCTCCAAGTAATGTATACTTCCGTCTTCGATTTTAACAAAAACATTAAGCGTACTTCTTCTTGCTTCTAGAAAGCTTAAGTTTCAAATCCCTGATATTAATATTTGATTTTTTTTTTTTTTATTTGGTTGGCTTCGCAAACTAAGTCCATTTGGCCACTTTCTATTGGGCATGATATTTTCTATCATGTGCTAGTAGCGTTAGTGGAGGCAGTGAGGAAGCCGAGTTTTAGCCGATCGAAATTTTATAAGTCAGCAATGCCCGAACCTGGGCCTCCCGCTTGAAAATTGTCATTAACGATGCAGAAGCTTGCTAGTGCCTTAGTGATCTCGGACCACCGAATCCGAATATTGATACATGTGCCGAATATTAAATAGAAGTCATTTTGAGAAAATTGCAAAAATAACAAATCTCTTCACGTAAACATGTACCTACTTCCGGCCCTTTGATTTTAACCAAAATCTTGGAGATACTTCTTCTAGGCTAGCTTAGGTTTCAAGTCCCGAAGATCAGCAACCCACCATGTCCGAGATAAGGGCGTTAATTTTTTGCTACATGACTAATTGACCCCCTTCTTGATTCCAATCGGAATTTATACTCGATGAAGAACTCGAGATAATTGATAAGTTTACCGATTATTGAAAAATACCAAAAATCTTCAAACAAACATGTATTATACTTCTGGATCTTATATTACCGCGAGTAGCAGAAGTCAAAACAGACAGAAAAAAACATGTTTGAAAATGATTCTTCTCCAGTTTACACACATTTCTAAATACAATAATATTAAAAAATTAAAAAATTTTGACTTAATTCGTTAGCTTTTATTTCTACTCGCCAGGCAGGGGACAAAAAAGTCATGGTTAAAAATGATTTTTTCCTCACATTTCAGACATCTTTAGACACAATGGGAAAAAGAATTTTTTTGAGTGATTTCAATATTAGCGCAGTCCGACAGGATTCAACCTACCCGCTGAGTACTATAATGAAAGAACTTATACATCAGGGTGTATTTATACTAAATGATGTGTGATTACAGATTTTTGCCATCATGTTTTTTGTTATCGGTCTTTTGTTCTTTTTTCTAGAAACAAATTATAACATTGGTAATGAATAGGATATTGTATCCAGATATGGTATAGGCAGTTTTTATATGATCTTTTATACCAGTGTACTATAAACCAAGGCTATATTCTATACTGTTTTCAAAATGACGGTGGCTTAAAATGTTCAATGTCAAATATCTTAAAAGCAAATCGGTATTATATATATATATATATATATATATATATATATATATATATATATATATATATATATATATATATATATAGAGAGAGAGAGAGAGAGAGAGACAGAGAGAGATAGAGAGAGAGAAGTAATTTAAAAAGAAAGTTCATGCTAGTTGAAAAATATTAATAGCTTTATGACAGTACGTTATGTAAGAGTAATTAAAAATTATTATTATATAATGGTTGTTTTATGTTTTATCACTTTATTATTTAACCTTTGTGAATCATAAGAATTTTTCTGAATATACCTACTTCTTTCTTTCTAAAATCGCATAGAAGGTGCATATTTTTTATTTCGAACAAACTCTCGAAATCGTCCTTGCTTGAGAAAAAAATATTATGGCAAGTCTATGTATACTGTATAGATACCCACCTATATGAATATTTTTTTCTTAAAATAATGCAAGATACAAGCTAGTAAAGTTTTGGTCTTCATTTTGTATACATCCAGTGTGGTATCGAAAAGTACCTACTAATATTGAGCTCAATCTCTGTGTGTCATTGTTATAGATCAGGTGACTCCATCCATTTTGTATCTAAGAGCATATTCTAGAACAATGGTTTTTAACCTTTTTAAGCCGCGATCCAAATTTAAGAAATATGTTCATGTCGCGAACCAAAATAGGCAATTTTTTTATTACCTTTTTTTAGAACATACTTAATCAATTTCAATTTTATAATGTTTAGTGATAAGCAAAGCAAGACCAAGACTACGGTGGTCTTGGTATCGGTCTTGGCATTGTTCTTATTCAAATATTTCTTGGTCTTTTTTATTCAGTCTTGGTCGCAAGACTAGCCTTTTACTTACTTTTTTTTAATAATTTTTATAAGCGCCTTAAGGTAGTTGTTGCGCCAAATGGGTTTTCTTAGGATTTTTTTGAAATTTAGACAGATTATTATTTAAATACTTATTCATCGATTGGTAACAAAACGAAATTTATGAACAATATAGTTCCGGAAAAATTAAATTTCAAAAATAGAGTTTTTCAGACCCTTATAAATTGCACTATACGGGATATCGAAAAATTTACATACATATTTAATTATAATTAAGAAACCCTTCTTACCATTTTTATAAATAACTAAAGCAACATTAAACAATAACCAATACATATTTTAAGACAATTTTGATTCATAGTTACAACACAGTTTCTGAGATAATGAATAAATAATAAAAAATGTATAAAAAAAATCTACACTAAAAACAATTTGGCAATAGCGCATTTATTTAACCAGCGAAAGATGTATAAAGCGCGCATGCGTTAGACTTTTTCAAAATTATAATTTTCATAAGGTGTAACGTAGGCGTTGATTATATTTATTAAAAAATAACAAAACGATTTTTATAGAAATTTTTTAACTTTTAAAATGTATTTTATCTGTCATTTTAATATAAAAATATTCAATCTCTTACAATGGTGCCAGATTTGTCAAACGAGCACGGGATTTGCTAGAATCGGTACATAAATAGCAAAAAGTTTTGGGCTTATGAATTATGAATCCTTATTGTCTGTTCTATATATGTTACTCTAGCATTAACTTGTTGCTAATATTGTCGCGAAACAACTACCTTAATCATCTAGGTTCATTATAGGTATAAGATATATGAACTAAAAAATAAATAGTATCTAGCTAATAAAAAATTTATTTAAATTCAATTAAAAAAAAAATATCCTAACTTATTTATTTTACACTTTATTTTATACTCAAAAAGTCAATAACGAGATATAAAATAATATTCAGGAGTTTTTTTTTTATAAAATACTATTAGGAAACAGATCAGAACACGGTTTGCCAAAACAGACAGTCAAATTTGTGCGCTTATCATGACTTATCAAGAAAACAGCGTATTTAAGTCAGTGTTATGAAAACTCAAGGAGAAACTGACCCTACCTACCTTTCCAAAACTTGAACGGTCAATCGATCAGAATATAATTTAGAATCAATTCTCATCAAAAACTAACCCAATTATTCATCAATTATAATTAATTGACTAAAATATAATTTAGAATCAATTTTCATGAAAATTTAATCCAATTATTCATGGATTATAATATAAAGTGACCATATGTTCCGAATTTCCAGGGGCAGTCCCGTATTTTCGCTCCCTGTCCCAATTTTTTACATCTCGTTTTTTTTGTCCCGAATTATTATTATTATTATTATTTGGGGGTTTAAAGGCACATCGACTGCTAAGGTCATTAGCGCCTAGGATTTCTATTATATTCTCTATTTTTTTTTTTTTTTTTGAACTTCCATATATCTAACGATACATAAATGTATAAAAATCCAACGAGAGATAGACTATATAAGAAATAACAATACAATAATGAAGCTGTAAAGGGGCTTCTAATAGATATGTGAAATAAACTATATCGAAAAACAGAAAACTAAAATAAATGTATAAAAAATTCAACAAGAGATAAACTATATAAGAAATAACAATACGACAGTGAAGCTGTAAAGAGGCTTCTATAACAAATATATAATAAATAGAATAGTCAACAAAATAGATAATATCACAGATAGTAAGACTGCCCATAGTTAGGCCATGACTAGAAAGAATAAAATACAAGCTAAATCAAATTAAGGAGTTGGATTCGATTTAAAAAGCCGAACAAATTCTCAAAATTTTCTTGACTTCCTAGTAGATTTAGGATAGTCTTGTTTTTTATTTTAAATTCTGTCCTAGCTAGACTATATACGGGACAATCAATTAGGATGTGGTCCACTGTGACTCTAGAACTGCAAGTAGCACACCATGGGGGATCCTCTCTCCGAATCAAATATCCATGAGAGAAGAAGCAATGCCCTATTCGGAGGCGTGTTATGATAGTCTGCATCCTTCTAGGCATATTAGCATATAGTGGAAGGGGACTAATTTTAGGTTTGACTCTTTTGAGTAGAGTATTTTCCCTCTCCCATTCTTTGGTCCAGGTGTTCTTGATTAGGTTTTTGAAAAACCTTAAGGAGTCCTCCAGAAAGGTTTGGGAAAAGTCAACAGACGACTTGTTGGCTCCCATTCTAGCTAAAAGGTCTGTAGCCTCATTTCCTACGATACCCTTATGTCCTGGCACCCACATTAAAAGAATTTCACATTCGTCCCCCGGCGGTTCCCCATACAGGGATTGAATTCTCTGGACCAAAGGATGGGGAGGATTAAACCCCTGCAAGGCAAGGAGGGCGCTTAGAGAGTCACTAATGATTATGCTTTTATTTAACCCATGGCGTTTTATGAAGGAGAGCGCTAACTCGATAGCTTTTAATTCCCCAGTGAAGATGCTGGAGATGGCGGGCAGCTTGAATTTCCTTTCTATGCTATCGAGTTTAAAAGCGCAACCTACTTTATTGTCTGATTTCGACCCATCAGTAAAAATAAGCGAAAAATTAGGGTATTTCTTGATGACATCTTGAAAAACCGTTTGGAAGATGTCGCTGCTTGTATTTTGTTTGTTAAATTTATGCAGGTCCCATATGACTGCAGGCTTTTTTATAAGCCAAGGGGTTTGGGGGCATTAATAAAAGCGACCTGGTGTTTACAAGTGTCATCAAAGGTATCAATATAATGTTTCATTCTTACAGCTAGTGGTTTGGTAGATCTAGGTTTTGAGAATTTGTTCGGGTTTGTGACTGCAAATAAAATTTTGTATGACGGGTGATTTGGCAGTGAATAGATTTTTAATAAGTAATTTAAAGATAAAGTGTCCCTTCGTATTCTTAATGGGGGTTCACCCGCTTCGGCTAGCAAACTAACTATAGGGCTAGTCCTAAAGGCTCCTAATGCGATCCGAATACCCATGTTATGAATCGAGTCAAGCTTTTTTAAGACATTGTCACGAGCCGATGCGTAAACTGGAGAAGCATAGTCAATTTTGCTCCTTATTATAGCCCTGTGAACTCTCAGGAGTGCGGTGGAATCCGCCCCCCAATGAGAACCAGCAAGGACTTTCAAGAGACTCATAGATTTAAGGCACTTTATTACAAGATAATCAACATGCGTTCTCCAGTTCATCTTTTTGTCAAATATTAGGCCTAAAAATTTTACTTGATCATAGTAGGTAAGCGAATTCCCGTCGAGTGTCAAAACAGGATCATCATGAAGGGAACGAAGTCTACAGAAATGCAGACAGGAAGACTTTATTTTTGAAATTTTGAAGCCGTGTTCAAATGCCCAATTGTCAATATCATTTATTGCCGTTTGCAGTTTAATTTTTACGTTATTTATATTGTTAGATTTATAATAAATACATAAATCATCAACAAAAAGAGACTTTTGGATTGGGTATTTGATTTTGGCCAAAATGTCATCAATAGCTATAGCGAATAAAGTGGTGCTTAAGACACTTCCCTGAGGCAAACCATTTTCTTGGGTATTTACTCGAGATAGGGTATTTCCTACCCGAACCTGAAAAAGACGGTCTGAGAGGAAATTACGAATAAATAGTGCAAGATGGCCCTTAATTTTCCAATTATTAAGTTTATGGAGAATCTGGTGACGCCACGTTGTGTCATAAGCATGTTCAAGGTCGAAAAAAACGGCAACTGTGTGCTGTTTGTTTGCAAAACCCTTTAATACATAATCCTCAAGACGTACCAGGTGGTCGAGGCAGGAACGATTTTGGCGAAAGCCACACTGATACTTAGAAATAAGGCGTTTATTCTCTAGCAGCCACCATAAACGCTTATTCACCATTCGTTCGATTAATTTACATAAGACGCTCGTCATGCAAATGGGCCGATAATTCGTAACGTCTTTATAATCTTTATTCGCCTTGAGGATAGGGATCAGGATTGATTTTCTCCATTGACTAGGGAACAAATCATTTTTCCAAATTTCATTTAAGATATTTAAAAGAATCAATTTTGAATTCGGATGCAAATGTTTCAACATTAAATTATGAACACCATCCGGCCCTGGAGAGGTATTTTTGGAGGAGTTTAATGCTGATTCGAATTCCCATAAGCCAAAAGGCTTATTATAAATTTCGGAATTGTCCGAATTGAAATTAAAAGTAATTTGTTCCGATGCATTTTTAATGTTAAGAAAACGAGGATTAAAATTTTGTGAGGATGAAATGTTGGAAAAATGTCGAGCAAATATATTCGATAATTCATATGGGTTAGACACGGGGTTGTTATTAAAATGAAGAGGTCTAACCGAGAAATTCTGGGACCCTTTTATTTTGTTTATCTTACCCCAAACCTCCTTACTGGGAGTAGAATACGAAATGGTCGAAATATATTCTTCCCATGAACGCTTTTTTGCTTGTTTTATCAAATATTTTGCCCGAGCCCTATGTTTTTTAAAATTTATCAAGTTTTGTGTATTAGGAGAAGCATTGAAAAGCCTAAGAGACTTTTTCCTGTCCCTAATTGCATTTTGAATTTCTTTTGACCACCAAGGGACTGAACGGCGTTTAGGGTTAGTTTTCGACCTTGGAATAGATATTTCGGCTGCTTTAATTATTTTTTTATTAAAATTTTCTAGCTTTAAAATAATGTCGCTTTCATTATCATCGCTTTGGTTAAAAAGGATAGTCTTTCGAAAAGAGGCCAATTCGCGTTTCGGACCAGCCACCTCGCATGTGTTCGGGTAACAGGAATTTTTCTGTTGTCTGATAAAACAATAGGAAAGTGGTCCGAACTACATAGATCAGGATGTACCTTGAAGGAAAATCTATCTTGGATAGACGGCGATGCAAAAACAAGATCTATGATTGAATAGGTACCATATGCAGTGCTAAAATGGGTTGGAGAATCGTTATTCAAAACCGACACGTTGTTGGAATTAAGAAAAGACTCGATTATTTTTCCCCTGGGGGATGATGGAATGTTTTCGAAAAGGCAACTTCTGGCGTTAAAATCGCCCAGAAGAAGAAATGGAGGGGGCAGTTGAATAACCAAATCTTCCAAATCAGATCTAGAAAAACGGTGATCTTGAGGGATATATACACTGCATAGGCTTAAAGATAAAGGGGATGAAATACGGACTGCGATGGCTTGAAGGTTTGTATCAATGGACAAGGATTGCGAAAATATAGCAGATTTAACCAGGATTGCTACCCCGCCCTTCGCTCTTTGTCCTATATCGTTATTTTTAAAATATTCGTTAAAACCTCTAATAGAAAATTTATTATTATTCAAATGGGTTTCTTGCAAGCAGATTACCGATGGGTTGTATTCTTTAATTAATAATCTAAGTTCTTCCAAATTATTAAAAATACCATTCAAATTCCATTGAATAATAAAATTACTATCCATATTTAGATAAAAAAGCAAATAGATAAATTATTAGAAGGTTCCAAGAAGAAAGGAAAAATAATATAATAAATAAGATTAGCGATGATAATAAAAATGCGCATTTTGCTAGAAATAAAAATAAACATACACTAAGAGACAGCGTTTCGATTCTGCCCCTTTGGTTTATTATTTCTTTTCCTTGCGGAAGTTCGTTGAGATAAAGGGGTTTCATCTTCACTTGAGGTTGGCAGGCTAAGAAGGACTTGGCCATTGGTAGTTGGTGTTAAAGGAGATGCACTAACGATAGGGGCCGCGATAGGTCCTGACGAAGGAGTTGGTTTTTTTGGAATACTTACTGTTTGTTTTTTTTCATTTAATTTGTCGGCTGCAGTGAGGGATTCAATTTTACTTGTGAGGGCTACTATTTGTTCAGTAAGGACTTTAACTGTTTGTTTGAGCTCCTCGCAAGAAGTGCAACTTGAATTAGTCTGTACTACAGACGCAAAGGAAGTTTTCTTCGATAGTTTTTGTTTTTCGAATTGGGCTTTGGCAGCAAAGTATGAAATATTTTTATCAACTGACAAATTAATAATTTCTTTTTCTTCAACAAACTTGGGGCATGTACGAGAGAAGCTAGGATGAGAATCATTGTTACAAGGGGTGCAAAAAGTCCTTGAGCACGGGGTGCCAGGGTGGAGTTCAAGCCCGCAGAAACCACAAATAGGGGTTGTTTTGGAACATCTACCCTTGGTATGCCCGTATAACTGGCACGAAAAACAACGCATAGGGGGTGGTACATATTTTCTTACGGAAAGCCTATAAAATCCAACATTAATTGTTGAAGGAATGGTAGGGGTGCCGAATGTGAGGACAATCAAGGGGGTTGTAGTAATTTGGTCCTGAGCTTTTCGAGTAATTTTATGGAGATCTGTTACGTTTTGATTTTGAAGTTCAGAAAGAATCTCCTCTTTCGAGATGTCAACAAGATCGGGACAAAATATCACACCCTTTGATGAGTTAAGTTTGAAGTGAGGCTGAACTGTTACCGGGATTTCCGGTAAAAATTGTTTAATTTTAAAAAGAGATTCAGTTTGTTTATCATTTGCTGTTTCAACCAAAACTGTTCCATTTCTAAGTTTCTTAATGTTATTTACCTTTCCAGCGGAATTTGTAATAACTTTATTAATTAAAAAAGGGGAAATTTTAGATAAATTTTTTCCGTTTTCACCGTGAGTGAAAACAAGAAAACGTGGCAGAGGTTTTTTAATTAAATTGTTTTCATTATTTAGTGAATCATCAGATAAATCACTAAATGGTTTAAAACGTTTAGCTGGGATCCGATCTTGGGCCAGCGAATTGGAAGGGGAAACTTCGTTCCCGTCCATTGGGAGGTTACGCGGACTGCTATAACCTCATAAACAAATAAAAACTATTATTTAGAAATATTTACAAACTAAAGCTAACTAAATAATAAAAACTAAAAAAACTATTTATGTAAAAAAGCAAAACAAAACTAAAGAAATCGAAAAATATTAAAAGATAAAGAAAATATAAACAAAAGTGTTATCTTAAAAAGCGCTGCGCAGAGAGTCGACCGTCCTCTAGAAGCACTCACTCACGAATGAATGAATCTACACTTTATGGATGGAAATGATAATAATAATAATTTATTTATTGCTTCTGGTTGAAACATCAGTTTCATCCCGGAGAGTGATTTTTTTATATACTTGCGCCCAGGCATGGTCTGGCCTTCTGGTTCTTCTAGTGAATACCAGAAGGGCCGCTCTGGGCCAGCCTGAGCTAAAGGCTTAATCAGCCTGGCGCTCAAGTACAGAAAGCGCAAAAATAATACTAAAAGGTGTCATTTTAATATCCTCCCATATTTACTGTATTCCTAATGTTTTCTAGATAGGTAAATACTTAAACATGACCAACTCAGGACCTGATTTTAGACGCTAATAAACATAAAACAAGGACATAGGTATATTTCTAAAGCCGGTGACAAGATTTTCTTACAAGCCAGGGTTTGAAAACTTCCTAGGAAATAATAAAAATAAGATCATAAAAAAATAATTTTTAACTAATGAAAAACAAATAGAAAAATATGTAATTGAAAAGATTTTGTTTTGCCAAGCGAAGGAGAATTGTTGATTGATAAAGAGAAATTAATGAGGTTGTCCTCTGCTTGGGCCCAGCCTGTCTCTGAAAAAGCCCTCGAAAAAAATCACAGTAAAAATGATTAAAAAAAATTCTAAATACTAAATAAACTCTATTGTAAATTTTTTTATAATTTTTCTAACTGATATGACAAAGAATAATTGACCTACCAATGGGAAGTGTTTTGGCAGCTTTGAAAAAGATATATATATATATATATATATATATATATATATATATATATATATATATATATATCACGAATCAAATGTAGAAAACATTCGGTTAATTTATGGCAGGCATCTAACATACATGCTAATAGGCAGAGCGCTCTGTACTGGGAGATTGAATATATAACATCTGAGATCTCAAGTTCACTTGGTGATCCATCCGAATGTCTAGCGGGCTATACGCAAAATGACGTTGGATTGTAGCTAAGTGGATCACATCTTTTTTCTCTCCTGGTCCAGATTTAAGACTCCACAGACTTTAATAGCATAATCCCCAATAGTCTTGTGATAAAATATCTTTTTCAAATAAAGCGCGGCCAAAACACTTCCCATTGATAGGTCAATTATTCTTTGTCATATCAGTTAGAAAAATTATAAAAAAATTATTTAAGATCATTATTGCAACGAAATTTTCTCTGGAGAGAGACGGACTGGTAGAAATTTTAATTGAAAGTAATGGAAGGCAGCCCAGAGGTAGTGAGGAAAGAAAAAATTAACACATATAAAATAAGGTGTAATTTATTGGAATCCTTCCTCCTTTCCTTCCTTCCGAAACCGATCGGTTTGAAAGGAAAGGAGGAAGGATTCAATAAATTACACTTTATTTTATATGTGTTAATTTTTTCTTTCCTCACTACCTCTGGGCTGCCTTCCATTACTTTCAATTTAAGATCATTATTTCAAGTTAGAAATATATAAGTTCAAATATTATTTTCACTCAATATTTGACAAAAATTCCCTACAGTTGATTCGTGATTGAATCAAATGTAGAAAACATTCGGTTAAACTCTATTGGCCTAAATTACGATAAAAGATGATATAGTATGAAGTTATAGAGAATTTATAATTTCATTTAATAGAATAGCAAATTCACCACTCCTGGTATTTGGTGGGAAACACTTTCTAGAAGGAATTTGCAATTTTTTCCTAAAAGTTTTAATTCATTGAAGTCTTTTAATGGAAAATATCTCTGTACCTACTAATAGAAATGTTCTTTCTCGTTGTGTTTTGATGGAAAGTAAATTTAAATGAATGATCAATATGATGATTAAGCATATTCTTATAATTCTTATATTTAAAACACTAATTTATAAAAATTACCTTTGGTGTTAATTCTACGTCTATTTATATTATTTGAGGAAAGACGAAAAATTAATTGTTTCAATTGATTTAATAATATTTTCTTTGTAGTAGTATTATTACTATATTTGATTGCTTTAGAGTTTCTAGAAAAATATTTTAAATACAATTTTACAAAAATAAAAATAAAATCAAATAGAAAAATATTTACATTAAAACTTCCTTGATTTAAATAATTGGTACCGCGACATTTCAGCCCCCGACAAAATATCCCGACAAAATATACAAAGGACAAAATATCCGCCGGCATAATATCTTCTGACGACAAAATATTACCCAGTATAAGGGAGAATACAAAAGAGACACCCTGCCCGACAATTGGCTGTTCGGTTTTCAATATGTGTTTGATTAGGAAAAAATGGGAGCCCCAAACACACCCCGCCAGGACTAAACTTTCGGAGGTTCGGTTAATATATATTCAGTTCGGCTCGGTTGGGTTCGTATAGCTCCTTTTCGGGCTGGCATTTACGCCAAGCGAACCGTCTAAAAACCAGCCCGAAAAGGAGCTATACGAACCCAACCGAGCCGAACTGAATATATATTAACCGAACCGGAGTGGATTTGGATTATTCATAAGATTCACGCAGGGAAGGGTTATTTTGTCATGAGATATTTTCTCTGAAGGATATTTTGTTGGGGGATGAAATGTCGCGGAATCTAAATAATTATTATAATGCTTCTTTTGTGCATTTGAAAAAATATCGCCTTCTTCATTCCAATTATGATAATTTAATTCAACAAATTTTAAAATTGACTATTTGTATTGCGATGTTAAGTTGGACGTCTATGCTATCTACGCGTAACGTTTTTTGACAATATTTAGATCCCCAGTGTCCTATCCTAACGCACCAAGAAATTTGGGTGACCTCCTTCCCCCACTTCAAGGCTTGTTACGAAGAATAATGTATTGTTTTTAATATTAAGATTAATGATCCTTCTATTACGTTGCAGTCTATTTTATATATTAGTATTTATAAGATGAATAAATTGTAACTGAAAAAGTTAATTTATTTTTATAACTTTAAATATTTAAAACCAATAACTTATTAAAATTCTTAAAGCTATACATAACAATGTATTAATACCCTCTCTCATCAATTTAATAAACTAGTAACACTTAATTTAACCTCTCCCCCGGGTATACGTATATGTTACATGATACTTGAACGTTTCCTTATACACAATAATCGCAGTCGTATCTACTAGAGCAGTGGTACCCAAGTTTGGGCACGCATACCAGTACTGGTACACGGACAAGCAGCTACCGGTACACGAATGATTTTACAATTAAAACAAAAATCCATTAAAAATCTGTATTACGAAAAAAGAAAAGAAATGACTATAATAACTAATAGTCCATGCATTTTAATATTTTAGTTTGGAATTTCTTAACCATTGTTTGTGTAGTAATACTTTATTGGAATTGATGAGTTTGCAAGGTGGTAACAATTCTGTGTTCAACTGGTGTGACAAAATAAGTGCGTTCAAGAGAAAATTGCAATTAATGCAACAGCAAATTGTTAAACCAAATGTTACCAGTTTTCCTTCCTTCTGTAACTTTATCAAAGAAAATAATTTGTCAATAAAAGACGAGGAGAATAGAAAACGAAACGATCGTACCCCTGAACGTTTCCGTTCCATTTCTTCGCGGTACGATCCAACACAAGTCAAAATCCCAGAGATTCAGAAACCTTTTCCAGACCAAATGCAGTCTCCAGATAGCCATATTGGAGCCTTATATCCAGGGGAAGAGAAAGATTGTACCACATTCAACAAATTGACATTTAAAGTTATTATACTGCAAATAGTCAATAGAGAAGCAAAATAAAAAAAATAATATTTAAAATGCAATATATATTATTGACAAAGGCAAGAGATTTTCAAACACCAAGACAAAAACAACATGAAAACAATGACTTTCGTAGTCATGTAATGCAAAAATACATTAAGTCATTATAGGACACATAGCTAGAAAGTTTAATAGAAATGAAACACACCCTTCAACACAATTAGCAGGATGCCTACTTTGTCAAATATCAGCTACAAAAATTGTTAAGAAGCTTCATAAGAATAAGAAGAAAAAAGAAGAGCAGTGGCTCTTACCTATTTTTAAAAATGCTCATCATGATAAAACAAATTAATAAAGCCTGAAGAGAGCACATATCACACAAGTCTGTAACTACGTAAAAGCTCACCACCATAACAGGATTTTTTCAATTAAAGGCAAATACAGACATAAATAAAATGCCATCATAAAAGTCAGAGAAACAGACATGCCATAACATGTTGGTTGCCAATTACGAATTAAAACAATTTTATAGTCAATACAGAAGAGCTATCATGGCGATTAAAACGAACGTTCAGAAGAAAAGATGAAACGAATGATAAGAACGAATCGATTGATTAGAACACTAACTACAATTGAACAGGTGCGTATGCTGCTATTCGTGATGCTTTAACAAAAACAGTTATAACAAAGACACGCGAATTGAGCTTAGTATGTTACCTCCCAGAAACGAAGTACAAATGCCAAATGGGATGAATTAACAACAAATTGCCAGAACTACAAGCGCAAAGTGCGTGCGCAAGTGCGTACCAAGTTACGAGTCGCTGAATGAACAAGTCCAAATCATTAAGAAGTGCAAGCTAAGCAACAAAGACAAAGAAGCTGGTATATTAGTCGGTGCAACAGAAATCATTAGCCGATTGAAAACGCGGTTTGATTCATTTACGTGTTTACCGGTTTCCAACGAAAACGGGCAAAATTTAAGGTGTGGCGGCAAAGTAAAACAAACATATGTCAGAATACAGACATACAAGAAATGAAAATTTAAAAGCAAAGAAGGCAGAGACGCTGGAGTGCAAGTGTAGGATATGGGGCAGGGAAGTGGGTAGGAAGGAGAGCGTGTTTTGAGGGTATCAAGCAATGTATTGTTTAAAGTTCATGGCATTTATTTCTTTACAAATATCATTACATTATTATGCCAGTGGTACTAGCAACAGATATCACAGTTGTGAAGGTCTTTGTCACAGTGCTCATACTTGTGATGACATTCAAGGTTATTAAAAATCACAGTCCATTAACAGAACAATTGCCTGGCAATGTGGCAGGGTAAAGGCATTAGTGTTAGGAAGAAGTCAGGAAACCATTGTGTGCACAGGACACAGCCTAAAAGGTACACAACTACCATCACGAGGGAGTGGGATAGTTCACATCATTCTGCCTCACAGTTTTGATACCACTAATAAACAAGGAAAAATACATTTTTTTGCATGCCAGGTAGGTGTCAAGTTGTGAATTTATTTTCTGCAGGCCTAGTATTAGCAAACCAAAAAACAGTATACTGTGGTGGCAAACATGCCACAAAGACATATACACAGCCATTATATACAAGAGCAATCAACATAGCAAAAATATAATGACAAAGAAAAGACAAAAATTCTTTATCCACAAATTACATAAACAAAAACTATATCATTTTTAAAAAGATTACTACACACATTTACATAGTTAATTATTTCATAGCCAAGAACCAAAAGAGCCATTATAAGTAAATAGAGAATAACATCACTGGGATTATTTTATGCTATACCTATGTTCATATACTTACTTATTCAAAGAAGCAATGTTCAACGGTAATGCAAGTTAGGTTAAACTGGATAATAACATACACTGTTGGTAGTCTGTGCTGCGACTAAAACCATCTACAGGCTTGGGCAAAGGTAAAGTCAAGACATGAGAATATCTCACATATACATATTAGTCAAAAACATTCACGTTTCAATAAAAACATACCAAAATCAGTGTTAGCCCAAAGCAATTACAAGACGTTTAAAATTCTATTCAAAACAGAGATCAAAAGGTACAAATATCTTTAAATAGTGTTTAAACACATATTATACTATATCAAATATTGATAAATAGATGTATCAATATCAGAATACAAAATATTCTAAAACATACACATTTACAGAATGACAAAACAGGCAAAAGCAAATAAGGTACCATTCTTTGACCAAATTGGTGAAAGGTCATTGTTACCAATAAAAACAGTTCTTCAAAACACACCATTAAATGACCAAGCAAATAAAAGAGCAAAAGTATATGTTCACAAGAGTTTAAGTTTCATATTACTTTATTTCAGAAAACCATCAATATTGTGTATTCAAAGTGTACCATTTATTTTTACATCAATATCTTCTTCACCAACAGAAAACACAAATGGCAACCAAAATTTTCTTATCTGATGCAGCTGGGTAGAAATAGTTCATGACATTTAAAACCATTCAACAATAAAATGAAGTCAGTAAAAGAAGGTATGTGCAACAGAATTTTGAAAGCAGAATACTGCTGAAAACAGAGATATTTGGAGCCTGCAAACATTTCACAAATATCAGTAACAAATTAAATTCCTCAAAATGCAGCAAAAACAATACTATAGCAGAGAATGAAGCAGAAATGGTTAGCAGAACAGGAATAAATGTACAAAGCAAAAACACAGCCAGTAGGCTGAAGCAAAGAGTAAAAGGTTATAAGATATGGAGTGATGCTTTGATTTTATGCATCAAGAGATGCCAACAGAAAATATCAAAACAGAGCTAATCGAGCTGCAGAAAAGTGTATATAATGGAGCGTTTACAAGTCACAGAGACAGGCAACAGAAGAGAAAATAATTAAATAAAGCCAAGAATATACTCATACAAAAACAAAATTGCTCATCACCATGCTATTCTTCACTATCAGAACAGAATGGCAATAGATTGTTTTCAAGATAACAGATGCAAATAACAGAGGCAATTAATGAAATTAAAGATGACATGAATAAAATAAACAAGAAATATTTAGCCATTTATTAAATAAAAGAATCGATGTGATTACACATACCATTAGTCTAAAGCTTTATTAAAGAATAGAATACACACAGAAAAAAAAACCCAAAATGCTAAAAATATCTACAAGAAGAAATTAAAAACTAGTACAAAGAATGAAGACAACTTTGAAGACTCTGGGCACAAAATGTTGCAATTTTGGGAGAATAGCAATAAATGCCATTGACAATACAGCTGGTTACACACATGTGCAGAAGAAACCAAAACTAGTTGCAATAACAAATAAAACATCTTAATAGAAACAAAAATCCAGAATAGCTGAATGTCATTTCACCAAAACCAGGAGCATGACGCCATGTTGTTAACAGGTACCTAAAATCAACACATTAGGCAAAAGTGCAGAATTATTTTTACAAACAGAGAATAAAACTGACACCGTTCTTTCAGAAAAGTAAAATTTATTTTCATGGATTTCAACATACTGGTCAGAAAAACATTTCCATTTATACTGAAACAAGCTGGCAAAATATAAATCAACAGCAGACCTAAAGCTTCTGAATATAACAAAAATTCTCAACAGAAAGAGAAAAATGGGAACATTAAAGTGTTACATATTAGAATTTCAGACTAAAATGGAAAAAGGACAATTTGCAGACAAAAACATCTACCAACAGACCAATAACAAGAATACTGTCAAACGCATAAAACCAGTCTAAAAGCTAATTGTCTTTCTGATTTTCAGCAAGAGAATAACGGTTGCAAAATTAAATGTTAAAGGCTTCAGAAATGCACTATGTTATGTTTGAAAGCCATGTTAGTGTCAAGGTGAGGGAGTGAGTGGAGAGGGTGTCCTCTCATTTACATCATCAGGAAAGCTATAGAAAGACAGAGTTTATGGAGACAACAGTATGTATCGTGGAAGCCCATATTAAAGCTTATTATGAAAACAAGAAGCAAGTTAGACATAGCCAAATAAATGGGCAAGAAGCTGAAGAATGGAAGAAATTAGACTTACTAACATTAAAAATAAAACTGCTAAAAGCCCAGAGATATAATAAAGCTTCACAAATTAAAGAGCACTATACTGAGACAAACAGAAGTCACAGCGGTTAAAGCAGAACAAACGTCGACCATTTTGAGAAAAGGACAAAAGGGAAAGCAGAAAATGATGCTGATATTTATATCATGCCTATTTAAAATCAGGTATGAGATTTTCAGTGAGAAAACTAAAAGAAAAGCAAGGGGAAAGGCATACAAATGGGTAGGCCAAGCATAGCGACAATAGAAATATATACGGTGGCGGTGTTAAAGGCAAATTTAACAGAAATCATGACTTACAAAGAATGAATAATTTGCATAATGAAATGCTTAGTAAATTGCACATGACATTCTATCTCTTTCATCAATAATAGACCAATATCAAAAATTGGAGCTTAACAAGTTTCAAAAAGTCAACAAGGTGTGCAAAAATCACCCCAATGACCAAAACCATTCTTTGAATTTCTCGATGCAGAATTTACAAGGACACAAACAAATCATGACAAAAACTGGTACGCCTCTGAAACAAGGAAGTGTGCTCGTGATTCATTAGTTGGCAAACTAGACAAACAAATCTTCAGTAAAAGAAGTATATGTGCTCTTTGACACCACAGAACAGAAATCATCACACTCAGTCGACAGAAGCCCAGCTCCAGCAATATATAGATGCTACAGAAAGCTTACAGTGTGCACGTTTGAAGGAACAACGATGAAATCAAATACGTTGTTAAATAAATTAAAGCACATACACGAAAAAACAAGGTCTAGTATACGCCAGTACTCTGCTAGTAAAAAAATATTAAATATGTTTCATGTTCATTGTAGCAGAATATAAAAGAAGAAATTAAAATTTTGTTTGAAAATCAATAATATGTAGTAAAACGAAGCTAGTGGAACAGTTGGGAAACTACTACTGAAGATGCAGGTACAACAGGTTATTGATGTTGTTGAGTTGTCGTTGAATCTTCGCTTTTTTGCCTGTAGTTTTGCAGCTATTTTTCAAATTTAAACGAAAAGCAAAAATTAAAGAAAAGGTAATGATGAAATTTTACAATATTACGTTTAGAATATCATTTTAGTAACAACCAAGTGCTAGGCGAAGTTTCAAAATGAAATATCGAATTTTGAAATCATCGTAAAACCAAACAAATTACAGCTGGCCAGAAGCGTGGCACTAGAAGAAGAGCTAAATCAGGCGTTAACGAAAGCTAGTAAAACGTTGCGTTAAAGATGATATGTATTCAGATGCAGTTGCTGTTAAACAAAGGTGCCAATTGCGGATCAATATACGAATTATCGATGGGTTATAAATGATAACAACAGGATTAAAATTGACAAAGTTTCAAGTTAAATGGGACATGACATGCCTACAAGAATTTAGTCAAATGAAATGTTTTCATAGAGAAAACAAATAAAAATCAAGAAGAAACAAGTTAAGTCTTTCACCACATATAAATGCGATATTGCCCACAGAGAAACAGCAATAAAGTTTTTTCAATTATGCTATAAATATCAGTCAAGCAAGTTGACAAAATGCTCTTTAAAAGGCACATACAAAACAGAAGTCAAGAAGACGGTTAAAGGCCAATGGGATACCAACAGCATATCAAGAAGAGTGGATGCAATTTTTTTATTATTTTTAGAAATAAGCACAAGCAAAAGTGCTCAACAAGAACAAGACACAGAAATTACAGAAGATTGTGTATAAGAAGAAAAAATAAAGGTGGAAGAATGACAAAAAGGCACATGAAATTGAAAAACGCCATTTAACAAATACAAGAAACCAAAGAACAATAGATGCTTCTCACAGAAAATGACACAGAAGAATACAGCAAACAGAAGAACAGAAGAAATGCTGGATTTTTTTTGAGAAAACTAAAGCATCAACCAGAAAACAAAATTTTGTCACAGAAACATGCCAATATATATAGCCAAAAATAGGAACACAAAACTACCACATTTGATACATAGGAAAAGAAACATGATGACAGGTGAAACAAGAAACATCACCGAGCAGAACTGGAAGTCTGAGAAACTCCTCTGATAACAGAATCAAACTGAAGTCTACAACACAAGGAGCTCCTGACACAGAAGAACACAGAATACGTCTCAGAAACAGCACAAAACAGATGACATCAGCCAATATCAGCAAAATTTTCTAGCAAAATACTGGTACCACCAAAATTCATTGTCTCATCTCCTTTAATAAAACATGCTTCATAAATTTTTGAGCCTACAATTTCAGCAATAGTTTTTTTTAAATTACAATGAATTCCACATGATATTAAAAATTATATTTATTTTTTATGCTACTTATAGAATTACTTTTTTTACTTTTAAAATAGATTATGACAGGCACTTTGCATTTCCATTGTTCTACTTGAGGGAAGTAATTGAGATATCCAGAGCGCCTTGAGTGGCTGAGAGAACAGCAAATCTAGGCAGGAGAACGGTATAATGTAAATTCATGTTTATAATTTCTGAGTTGCCGTGGATGACACATTAAATGTAGCATAAAATTCAGTGACTAAATTTAGTGTTCATGGCTGGTAGCTGAAAATTGCAGATGGCGCTAACTGGTGGTGAAATCTCACCTCTCAATTGGGTCTTTCTGACAACTTTATTAATCAGTGTTTAAATGACATATAAACAAAACCATACCTATTTATTAATATTCTTTAATATGCATATGACATTTGTGACAGCGACTCAATTGCGTAAGTTACAATTTCTACCATATGGCAACACAATTACCATTTACCAATACAGACATACCTTGATGTAATCGAAGCAAAGGACATAGCGCTCGAGTAACTTGTAATGGGCCAATCAAATTGATATTAATTTGATTTTTGATATAAATTTTCAGATTGCCAGGCAAATTCACCAATAGCGATAAATCGAACACCGTTCACTAGGGCAGTGAGTCCTTGAAATTATTATTATAATGTAAATATTTATAAACTAAAAATAGGATTTAAAAAATTGCATTTATACTGGAGAGAGAAAGTAAAAACAAACACAAAAAACAGGTCTTAAATACACTATTACAAATGAAATATCAAAAATTCCATCCTCCCGAACTCTACAAAAAATTTATCCAAGTTCTAAGGTCAAAAGTATCGGAATATCACATTTTTTTCGTAAACGGTAGGTGTTATCGTAAAAATAGTTTAGACAAAAGTTGTAGATCATCCAATTCTCTACAACAATTATATTTTACTTTTTTCTACGGATCACTATTCCTGAGATATTGGGATTCCAAAAGTTGGAGACGTAAAAGCCGCACATTTTTTGCAAAAAATCGCAGTTTTCTGCCTTCATAAAGTAAAAACCACTCAGAAATTTGATTCCTATCTCATTCTCTAAGAAATTTTGTTGCCTTGTAGGTTTTATTGGATTACTTGTTTGATAAAACCTGTTGATTTATAGATATTCAACATTTTCCATTACATTTTTGCGGATTCTGCTTTAATGCTGGATATCTATAAAATCTAATAGTTTTAACAAAAACGTGGTTTCAAATAAACGTTCAAGTCAATAAAAATTTTCTAGAGAATGTAAAATAGAAATCAAGTTTCTAGGAGTAACCGTTTTCATTTTACAAAGGAAAAATACATATTTTGCAAAATAATGGATCATTCTATGTCGTGGAAAATCCTGGATATCGATAAATATAATAGTTTTAACAAAAAAAGTGGTCCAAGTAAACTTTCAAGTCAATGAAATTTCTAGAGAATTAGATAGAAATCAAGTTTCCAGGATGAGTGGTTTTCATTTTATTACAATAACACTTACCGTTTACGAGAAAAATCCGAAAAACCGATATTTTTTGAAATTTGAATTTAGGTCAATTTTTGACTCAACTGACGGGCATATCCTGCCTGGCAAGTTGCCTGAAACTGCTAGAATACGCGTTGGACACGTGTCTCTTGTGAATCGCTCCGTTTGTGTCTCCCCACTACTTAACATTGGAAGTGGATTGTAAGATACTCCCAGGTTACTCGAGTTTCGGTTGCGTCGCCTGGGAATTGCCTAGTGTGAAGAGGGCCTATGATTAACAGGATAAAGTAGTAATTTACCGAAAAATTTAACAAATTTTTAAATTTCACTATAAATAACCCAAAGTCAAATCAGTTAATATATATTGAGTGTAATAATTCCAATTACGTAATCCAGGTAGTTCTCCAAACAAGACATGAATTCGTTCCACTTGCTTTTCATTAGAGTCTATTATTTGTGATATCCATTTGAATAATATTGAGTCTTTGAGCACCCTGGAGATGTCAAACGGCTCATGTTTACGGCAGCCGACGAACACCAGCGCCGTCCATGCGTCCTCACACCTTGGCCGAAGACGGTGAAACCGATGAGAAGGGCATGCGAAGCTGTGAGAGAATCTCGATATCTTGATCACACCCGGTGCATTTATTACAACCTGAAATATAAAACAAGAATTAAAAATTATACTTTTTTATGTTAAAAATACAAATAAATCTAAATTAAGGTAGACATTATATAAGGTGGGCAGAGCACTTTGTTTATTTAGAAATTCAATTAAGAAAAAAGTAACGCTGATATATATTATTACGATTATATTAATTAATACTCGTAATCTTATTCAAAAACATTTATTTTCAATAACATCAACAAACATATAAATAAAAATATAAACAATAGAACGATTAACAATACATCAAGTAAGCTTTGTACGCATCAATTCTCTCCCTCCTTAGATACACGGACGCAGCTTCCCACAGGATCATTCTTCTTTCTTCCTAGGTTTAAAATAACTCGAATGATATTTAACTAACCTTCCCCTTTCTTGACCATTTTCAATAACTTTTTGCTCCATCCATCGATTCTTCTAAATATAATTTTATTTGATGAAGTAACTTCTTACTTTTGATTTAATTTCATCTGACCAGCATCCAGTTTCTCCTCTTCCATTATATTCAACTCATCCTCCTTGACTTCCTTCAACCAGTACGGAATTAAATCATCTTCATTAGTTAATGCCCTTCTACTTTCCTCTATTTGTAATTTCATTGATGGCCTAATGATTTCCGAAAATTTATTCCACACAACAAATAATATGACTAGCGATCTCACTTTCTATTCCTACTTTCTTGGGGAATCCTACTGCTTTTTGGACAAGGAACTCCCTTTTTCCTTGCCCCTCCACTCGTTTCCCTTCTTGAAGCAAGTGTCTTCCCCATGTCCTTCCCGCCTACAGAATCCACAAAAACGTGTATCCTGAGTGGGACTTGTCTTCTCTTCTTTATCCACATCCTTTAAATCCCTTTCTATTTCTTCTACCGTCTGCATAAACCCTTCAATATCAGTGAATTTCATTCCCCTAATGGACGATCTAATACGTGGAGTAATCATCTCCACTAAAACTTGCAGGATTGAACCAGCATCTTCCTCCGGAAAAACTCTCTTATATAAAGCCATCTTATTCTCAATAAATAACCTTATAGGTTCGTCCCTTTTCTGTTTCTCCCCATAAAACATAACCTTTAACTTTGAGACTACGATTAAACTATCGTATTCTCGGAGAAATTTCATTTTAAAATCTTTCCAATCCAACGCGGGAAATTGATTCACCACCCGCCACCATGTCTTGGCCTTATCTAACAACTGACCCGAAACCACCATGAGCCAAACATCTTCCGGTACTTTATATTTTAATAGATTATTCTCGACCTTTCTTAAAAACAACTTCGGGTCTTCCTCTGGGAGTGCTCTAAATACCGGAAGGAATTTTCCCACTTCTGCTAATTGAATATTCCTATTAATCTCGAAGTCACTAGCCTTTTCCGAATTTTCCTCCCTTTTTATCATTTCTTCCAATTCTATCCTCTTGTTTCTTTCCTCTTCCAAATCATCCTTTAATTTTTTTATTATTTCTTCAAAATTATTTTTTAATTTATTCACCTCCTCTCCCAAATCCATTACTCTATGCTCACCTTTTTTTATATCATCCTTGATCTTCGATATCTCCTCCCTCGTTATTTCCATATCCGAAAAATCATTTTTCTTATTCCTCTTCGCCAGTGGTCCACTAGGTTTTTTTATCATTTTCAAATTGTTCGGGCGCCAATATTACGATTATATTAATTAATACTCGTAATCTTATTCAAAAACATTTATTTTCAATAACATCAACAAACATATAAATAAAAATATAAACAATAGAACGATTAACAATACATCAAGTGCTTTGTACAGCATCAATATTTAATTCTTTGAAAGCATCAAATACAACCTTTAAATTTTATGTTTACACAGTTTTAAAGATAAACATTTTATCAGGCAGATGACGTCCATTATTCTCAATACACTGCGTAAATCGAACTCGGAAGTTTCGTTCAACTCTTTACAGCATATCGACGGATATGTTGGCGACAGCTTAACGAATGTTGTTCTTCAGTTGAACCAGAGTCGTAGGACAATCCTTGTAGACAAGTGATTATAGATAGCCCCATAAAAATAGTCGCGGGGGCTAAATCAGGCAGTGCAGATCGTCCCACAAGGAGATGACTCAGTTTATTTAAAATAATGGACGCCATCTGCCTAATATCATTTTTAAAACTGTATAAACATAAAATTAAACGTTGTACTTGATACTGTTCAAAGAATTAAATATATATCGATACTTTTTTCTAATTTAATTTTTAAATGAGCAAAGTGGTCTGCCCCACCCTATACAAATAAGAGTGGAAAGCTTAGGCTGTGTGTCGGTCTACGTCCTGTAGAAGATGGTCGTGAAGGATTGAAGGTTTCAAGTTGCGAGAAATTAGAAAGCGGGTTTCAATCACTAGATGGCAAAGGGGTTTGTATGTAATTTGGTGGTAAATAGATGTTTACAATGCTGAAAATATTTTGCGCAAATGTGCCTTTAAGGAATTTAGATAATAACCTAATCTCGTCAGAATAATGGCCATGTTAATATCTATAAGTGAAAAAGAATTCCAGCAATTAGTCTGTTGTAGCTAAGTCATACAAGATGGCAACATGATATATATAAAAACAAAATATTTGTAAACAGAGACGATTGTTAAGAAAAATAAATAAAAAAAAGAAGTTTTGTTGTAAAAACGAAGAGATAAATAAAAACTATTTTTGTTAGACAAGAAAATAATCGTTTTATTTCTTCGAAGAGAGCAAGGAAGCTACAAGTCCAGTCAAAATAGACCAAAAAACAAATGCTAAGCTTACAATAATTGGCATAGAGCTGAAAATTGGTACAGGTCTCAAATACACTATTACAAATGAAATATCAAAAATCCCCATCCTCCCGATCTCTGCAAAAAAAAATTTAGGTCTAAGTTCAAAAATATCGGTTTTTCGCATTTTTCTCGTAAACGGTATAGTGTTATCGTAAAAATAGAGTAATACAAAAGTTGTAGATCATACAATACCGAGCATCAATCGGTGTTCAGTGTACTTTTTAATAATTAATTGAAATTTAATAAATTATTCAAAATTAATTTTTTCTAATATTAATAGTTTATGAATTAAATGTCATAGATAGAAGAATAAATTCCATATAATTGCCTTATTTTCCGATGGTTGATATCTTGTGTTTCGATATTGATGCCAAATAATGAAACTAGCCAATACTGTGAATGCTCCGGTTACGAATTGAAAAGTCATTATAGGTCCTTTTCGCGAGCGCCATAAATAATAAATTCCACATCCAACAATAGAAGGGGACAAATATAAGTATAGTGGAGCTGAAATAGTAAGGTATTCATTATCTTATATTATTAAACCAGCTGCAAGGCCCGCCTTCGGCAGCCCTCTTGCTAGCCAGAGCCACGCCCCTTTGACCCCCAATACCGCACCATCCCCTGCACCCCCACCCTACTCCGCCTCACTCTTCTCCCCACCCACATTTCATCACCGCATCCACCCTCCACGGAAATAAAATATGCCTTGTCGAACGATGAAAATATCATCAATAATCAACTGGATGTAAAACAAAATATAATAATTGACCTTTTAATATCTAAGCGAAAAATTTATTCCCAACCTAGAGACACAAGTCAATGAACTTACCAACTTTTCTTTCATCTAAAGATACCTATGTCAACAAACGCCAACCTGATATTCTCACTTAACAATAGCTTAAGAGAAAGTGTCCTTTTAAAATAATTTACACATTCTTTCTCTCTGTTCAATAAACACATATATAACCTGTTATTCAATAAGTTGAATTAGTTACTTTCTGTACTTCCTGAAGATGGGTTGATAGCCCGAAATTATATATATTGAAAAAGAAAAAAAATTTATATCTTTTAATTTTTTAATTTTAATGCGAAATAAGTGACCTAGTATCCTTAACTCATAGTAAATCAATATTAAATCTAAGATTTGTATATATAAATTTAGATTTGTTATTAAATATAATAATTTGAAAGTTTATATTGGGAAAATAAGGACAAGTTTTTATGTGTGACTTTTTATTTATCCACCAACGTTTCGTCGACTTTGCCGACTTCTTCAGGGCTTCTATAATTATAAGAACATTCTTGATATTAATTTACAAAATTACAGTCAGAATCCAAAACAAACATGTATCGATAGTTTACCTACCAAATAGTCATGTCACAATCGTCTAAATTTTCTTATTACTTCGTTACCATTGAAGGCCATCAGAATACAATTTTCAAAAGATATTTGGCACATTCACAAAAAACACAATTTTTTTCTCTTTTAATAATAACCTTATCAATACAGAATAGAACAGTAATCATTCTACAAAAAATAGAATAAAATATTTTTCTTTTTTTGTATATAGGGATAAAAAGAAAAATATTTTATTCTATTTTTTGTAAGAAGTGATTACTGTTCTGTTCTGTATTGATAAGGTTGTTATTAAAAAGAGAAAAATTGTGTTTTTTGTGAATGTGCCAAATATCTTTTGAAAATTGTATTCTGATGGCCTTCAATGGTAACGAAGGTAATAAGAAAATTTAGACGAATGTGTGACATGACTATTTGGTAGGTAAACTATTGATACATGTTTGTTTTTGGATTCTGACTGTAATTTTGTAAATTAATATCAAGAATGTTCTTATAATTATAGAAGCCCTGAAGAAGTCGGCAAAGTCGACGAAACGTTGGTGGATAAATAAAAAAGTCACACATAAAAACTTGTCCTTAAATTCCCAATATAAACTTTCAAATTATAAATTAAATTATGGACGGAAACGATAATAATTAAATATAATATTTATTTACTCTTATCTTTATTAAAGATGTTTCACCTTGCACCAACACCACAATCTCTACTACTTACCAGTTGATTTTATTTATATCGATCCATATATTATGAGCCTCTGTCAGCGTAAAAATTCGAAAATACTAAAATAAGGACCACCTTAAAGCCGGTATTATTATCTATTATTTAGCAAATATTTGATAATTTTTTTGAATTTCTATTCCGATATCAATTAGACCTTTTGAATTATCTGATCGCTATTTTGTTATATTAATTTAAAAATAATAATAATAATAATAATAATAATAGTACTTGAAATTTTATTTTGCTCCGTTTTATTCGGAGCCTGGAGTCGAATTCGTTTTTTTTAAACTCAGGTTCGATTTGTAATTCCCTTGTACTAGTATTCCTCTTGAGTTCAATAACCGTTACTTCCGATTGTTTTTCATCTGTGAAAATTTGACTAAATTGTTTCAATTTTGTATTATTATCCTTTAAGAATGTTAATATGAATTTACCTCCAAGAATTTCCGGACGGGAAACTTCTCGATTTGGGTAGAAGAACTGAGTTTTGAGAAGAATTTGAATCCAGAAGATTGGGTTTTATATTCTTAAAATAGAATTTAATTTCATTTTGTTTTTCGTTTGAATTTTCCAATTCATTTTTATTTGAAAGGGCGCGTCTTTGAATTCGAGCAATTGTAGCGGAAGTTAAGGGAAATTTTTTAGCATCTGTTCGAGACATTTCCTCTATAGAATTTTTATGGTTTTTCTAAAAATTTTGAAAAATATATTAAGTACTTATCTTAGTTATTAAAATTTGAAGAAGAAAAAGTATAATACAAAATGTAAAACACACTACAAATAAAACTCTAAAGAACAGACATTTTTTTACGGATTAGCAGAACCCCCCCCCCAAGGACAGGGCTCATGGGATGAGTAACGGCAACGACAAACAGTTTATTATGGCAAACTAACTGTAATTAAATATACATATTTCATATGTTTAATCAAGAATTATGTTCTTTTTTAATTTCTTGAAGTACCTTTTTAGTCCAGTTAAATTGTTCTTTAATAACACTAGAACGCCCGAAGCCGTCAATTTGACGGTTTTTACATTTCATTTCTCTTTCATTTCGTTACTATTTAAGTTAGAACTTTGAAACTCGCTGACGTTTAATCATTTTTGAATAGCTTTCTAATAAAAAAAATAGCACCCTATGAATTTTTATTTAGGAGAAAATTATGGATTTACCAAGAACGCCCAAAAGCCGTCAATTTGACGGCAACACTTTTTTACCCCAATTTTTATATTATAAATTAATTTTTCAAGTACGAATAATTCCCATTCTTTTTTGGAACATTTCCATCCTTTTTGACCCTCGGATTTGTTCTGCCTTTTTTTTTTAATTTACAATCTTCCTTGAAAAACTTGGGGTAAAATAAAAAAATTATGTTTCTTTATGTCAATTTTTTTTATATTTTGATGATTCACTTTATTATTTTACAACGTTTCGAGCGAACCTACTGTTTTGAAATCCATATATATATTATATGTCGAGCCCCTAGTCTTGCCATTTCATTTTTGTTCCGCCCTTAGAATTATCAACAACAAATTTCTCTCTCAATTTCTCGTGAGTTTTTTTCGTATATTTGTTTTTTTTTATTTCAATATTATTTATAATAATATAATATTTATAATAATAACATATAATATAGAACTACTGGTTTTGTTAATGATAATACTCCATAAATATAGCATGTTAATTTTTCATTTTATATCATAATGATTATTAAAATGTAATATATTAATATGTATTTTTAATATATAAATTGATAATAGAATTATATTTATTATTAGAAAAAATAAAAAAATATTAAATAAAAGGAAACAGAATGATTTTATTTAGTTTGAGTGTTGAAAAATGCAAGTCGTCAAATTGACGGCATCCGGGCGTTCTAGGGGATCTGAAAGTCCGGACGTTCTAGTGTTAAAGGGCCAGGTAAAGTTTTGGGGTAGTTTTGATTTCTTGATCCTATATGTTTTTAGGTATGTTGAATCCGAATCTGCGGTTTCCTAACAAAATTTCGTGACGGAACATTCTCAAAAATGCAAAAAAATATAAAGAAATCTCATTTTGGTGGTTTTTTGCTGATAACTCGAAAATTATCAACTTTTCGTAAATAAGCCTCCATTTCAAAATGAAATTTCATAAAATTTCCTACAAATTTTATTATTGATGTTTTTATCTCCGACCAATCGTTCGGTCTCAATCGCTTGTTGAATATTTTCTTTTTCCGTAAATCGCAAAAACTCATTTTTTTTTCGATTTTTCACAATTTTAACCATGAAAGAGCACGTTTTCGACCATCTATACATTTTTAAACTAGATTAAATTTGCTACAATTTATATGAAGTTTCATATTAATGGGATGAGGTTGAAGTTTTCAAAAACTGCAATTTTTTGCAAAAAATCGCAGTTTTTCCTTCATAAAATGAAAGCCACTCATTCTAGAAACTTGATTTCTATCTCATTCTCTAGGAAATTTTGTTGACTTGAACGTTTATTTGGATCAGCTTTTTTTTATAAAACTCTTAGATTTATAGATATTCAGCATTTTCCTTGACACTTTTGAGGATTCGGATCATATCTTGTCTTGGAAAATGCTTCTTAAGTTTCTAGGATGAGTGATTTAATTCATTTTTTGTAGGAAAAACTGCAATTTTTTGAAACAATGGATCATTTCCTGTCATGGAAAATGCTGTATAGCTATAAATCTAAGACTTTTAACAAAAAATAGTCCAAGTAAACGTTCAAGCATAAAATTTCCTTGAGAATGAGATAGAAATCAAGTTTCTAGGATGAGTGGTTTTCATTTTATGAAGGAAAATTGCGTTGTTTTTTTTGCAAAAAATTGCAGTTTTTAAAAATTCAACCTCATTGCGGCATGGGTTACCATTATCCAATTAAGATTTAAGTGGGAGATAAATTTAACCGAATTTATCTCGCGGAGAATTTACCACTGCTCGAAGCCCCTAAAACCTTAGTAAATTGGATATTGAATTGTATCTAAGTTTCTGAGATTGGCTCGTGATCCCGGCTTCTTTTCCTTCTACTCTGTTCTTTTCACGATGGAGGGGCCAGCCCATACAGGCCTTTAGGGGATCCACCTCTTCTGGTGTATCTCCTTCTTACATCAATATCATTAAAAAAAAAAAAAAAAAAAAAGATGAAACTTTGTTTCAATTGTAGAAAATTTAATCTAGTTTAAAAATGTCGAAGAAATAACAAATACCCTAAAACTTTAGGGGTAAAAACACAATTTAACTGGACTATTTCTTTTTTAAAAAAAAATTCTCACTAAATATTTTGTTTTGAGGATTGACACCCCCCCCCCCCCCCCCCCACACACACACACACACCATGAACATTTTCTGGCTACCCCACTGACTATCACTAATAAAAACAGATATATATTACCTGGAAATTTTTATTTTTTCATGAAATGAAATATTTTAGTCTATATTTTTAGTACAAAATTGTCATTGCTAAGCTACGGAACAAAAATAGAAAATATCTCTATAGAAATTGAAATATATTTTATTGAACCAGCTTAAGTGGAAGAACTAGCAGTTCTATGAAATAAGTTGATGAATATTTTTGAAAATGAAATAACGAATTATTATCAATAAATATCTGAAGAAGAACAAGAGCTGTATTTATCTGATTTTCCATATAAATTTCACCATTACTGCCTAACCCTTCAGGTACAGAAGTTTATATAATGACTTTTATTAAAGACGATTTTTCCAACAGAAAAGTTAATATGAGGGAAATGTCTAAAATAAATAGTTTACGAATTAATAGTCCAGGCAAATGACGATTTTAACAGGAATAATTCCCGGTAAAGTTTTTGTTGCTGGAGTACCTTTATTGGTACTCCAATATTACTACCCTAAATTTTCCCCAAAATCTGTGGAAATTTTTCTACGCAAAATGAGAAAATTTCATAGTTTTTTCCAGTTTTTCTTGAATAACTCTAAATCGGCTTATCAAATCAAAAAGATATCCATAGATAAATTAAAGCTCTTTAGATTGCGCATAAAATGCTAACAATTTCATATATTTAGGTTCAATAGAACTAGTACTAGCGTCTGTTAAAAAAACAGTCCCTCGGTCACTTTTGAATATCCCTAAATAAAAATCTGACTTTTTTCGATTTTTTCCCATTTTGACCATGAAAGAGCACGTTTTCGACAAAGACCACACTATACATTTTTAAACTAGATTAAATTTGCTACAATTTAAACAAAGTTTCATCTTAATTGGATAATGGTAACCCGTGTCGCAATGAGGTTGAAGTTTGCAGTTTTTTGCTTCATAAAATGAAAACCACTCATCCTAGAAACTTGATGTTTGTCTCATTCTCTAGTAAATTTTGTTGACTGAACGTTTATTTAGACCACTTTTTTTATAAAACTCTTAGATTTATAGATATCCAGCATTTTCCATTAAACTTTTGGGGATTCAGATCATGTCCTGTCATGGAAAATGCTGTATATCTATAAATCTAATAGTTTTAACAAAAATTTGGTCCAAGTAATTGCGTTCAAGTCAATAAAATTTCATAGAGAATGAGGTAGAAATCAAGTTTCTTGAATGAGTGGTTTTCATTTTATGAAGGAAAAACTGAGATTTTTTGCAAAAAACTGCAAATTTCAACCTCGTTGCGGTACAGGTTACGATTATCCAATTAAGATGAAACTTTGTTGACATTGTAGCAAATTTAATTTAGTTAAAAATGTATAGGGGTGATCTTTGTAGAAAACGTGCTCCTTCATGGTCAAAATAGGGAAAAATCGAAAAATTTACGAGATTTTGGGAAATTCAAAAGTGATTCCTGGGGCTGTTTTTTGACAGGCGCTAGTACCGGTTCTACTTTATCTAAATAGATAAAATTGTTATGATTTTATGCGAAATTTAAAGAGCTTTAATTTATTTAATAGATATCTTTTTGATTCGATAAGCTGTTTTAGTGTTATTCAAGAAGAACTGAAAAACTCTTATATCTTTACAATTTCAGTGGTGTATTGGGGGTGGGGTGGGGGGGGCGATGATCATAAATTATTTTATTATAAGGGTTCGGTGTGGGGCAGCTGATTATAAAATTTTTTATTACATTTGGCCCACTTCTCAATTTTACAAATTCATTAGTGTATCGGGGTGGGGAGGGGGGGGGGGGATTTTTTCATTTAGTCCGTAGAGATGGATACATATTTATTTTACCTTTTTCCACACCAATCAACCAATTAGAATTAAATTAAATCATACCATTACTGTAACTAATTGAAGTGTTGTTTAGTTTTGGATAGATATCGGCTCACAAACATACAACAACACAACAGTAAATTTTAATTTTCTCATTAATATATCAAAGAATAATTGATACGTCAACAAGAATTATTTTGACCGCGCTGATTTGAAAAAAGATATTTTTATCTCGCGAGACTACTGCGGATTACGCTATTGGAGTCTGCGGAGTATTAAGTCTGGACCAAGAGAGAAAAAGATGTAATCCACTTAGCTACAATTCAACGTCATTTCGCGTTTAGCCCGCTAGACATTCGGATGGATCACCGAGTGAATTGGAAATCTCTGATGTTATATACTCGATCTCCCAGTCCAGAGGGCTAGATCTATTAGCATGTATGTTAGATGCCTGCCATTAATTAACTGAAGGTTTTCTACATTTTATTCGATCGCGACTCTAATGTAGGGAATTTCTCCGCAGACTCCAATAGCGTAATCCGCAGTAGTCTCGCGAGATAAAAATATATTTTTTTCAAATCAGCGCGGTCAAAATAATTCTTGTTGACGTATCAATTATTCTTTGATATATTAATGAGAAAATTAAAATTTATTTAATATCATTATTTCAAGTTAGAAATATATAAGTTCAAATATTATTTTCACTCAATATTTGACAAAAATTCCCTACATTTGATTCCTGATTGAATCAAATGTAGAAAACCTTCAGTTAACACAACAGTACTTTATCCTACTATTTTTCTAGTTTTTTTTTTGGGGGGGGGGGGGGAATATCTCTCAAATTGCTTAATCAATTTTAATGAAATTTAATGTAGGTACTTACTATTTAAGTAGCATAAAGGACCTCAAAAAAGTTTATATAAAGTTTTATTAAGAAAATTACATAAAGTTCTTTACTCTACAGCAGTAGCTCTTAACCTTTTTAAGACTGTGACACGAAATTTGAGAAATATGTTCATTTCGCGACCCCCCCCCCCCTCCCAAAAATGACATATTTTTTTAATTAATTTTTTGTAGATCATACTTTCTTCAATTTTACAATAATTAACTTTTTTAACTCATATTTTAACATTATATATATTTTTTTAACAAGGCGGCTTTTTTATCCAAGAAAATTTTAATGAAAAAGTACGTGTTTTTCATATTTTCATTTTTAATAGTATTGAATAAATTAAAATATATTTTTAAAGTTATTATTATCCCACCCTAGTGAAAGACAGACTTAAAAGTGTTTACCCAGTGATATACCTACAAGGTTTTAGTGACTTGAATCAAAGTTTATTTCATACATTGCTAAATGTAATTATTAGAGATGGGTTACAACTATTGGGTTGTTTCCTACATGTTTTTAGATTCAATAAACCATTTACTTAATGTTAACTGACAGATTGTCAATTTAAGTGGAAATGTCAAAAAAAAAGTTATTGAAAATAAATATAGTAGCTCCAGACACATTGGAATATTGTAGCATAATACTTGCAGTGGCAACATTGAAGTGGCAATATTGCTGCAATGTTTCGGCTAATATGCCCTGCAATGTAATAGTTGATGCAATATTGCTGCAATATTCATTTCTGTCTGGGAGGTAAAATATTTTTTAACGACATTGCGCGACCCAAAGAATATGCTTGGGGTCCCAAAATTGGGTTGCAGCCCATAGGTTAAGCAAGCAGTGGCGTAGCCAGAAAATTTTCATGGGGGGCGGGGGTGTCAATCTCCAATTATTAAAATAAATAGGTACTTCAAGAAATTGAAAAAGAACATAATTCTTGATTAAACATGAAATATATTTAATTACGGTTAGTTTGCCATAAGAAACGGTTTGTCGTTGCCGTTATTCATCCCTTGAGCCCTGCCTTTGTGGGGTCCCCCCCCCCCCCTCGTGGCTACGCCTCTGTAAGCAAGTACTTTACAAAAAGAGCAAATTATTTTTATCTGATTAATAATAAAGGAATAAACATATTAATATTTCAAATGGCTATGGATAAAGTCTAGCAGCGAACTGTTTCAGTTGATTTTAAAGTATTTTTTGCCCAGCTCTGATCCCACCCCATCAGGCAAAAAGACAAGGGTCAAAATGGTCCGCCAATACGCTTAGTTGGTCAAAATCCTAACAGATGGCTCTCAAATACAAAAACACGAGGGAGAATTTCTTTAGACAGTTCATCAATAATAACCAGTATTCTATTCTAATATAAAATCTTATATATTTTTTTATTAATTATTTAACTCACTATTTTATTAATGTGAATTTGGTTTTATTTATAATATTTTCCTCTTCTTATATTTTATTAGATTAAAAGTGTGTGTATTTTTGTTCTAACGATGGATCGAAACTACAGCTTAACCGGCTCGCCTTTTTCCCCAAGAAATGGAAGTAAATTAAATTTGCCAACAAGTCGTAGAAATCTGTTACCTTCTGTTGCCAAAAAAGCCTCCGGGTAAATAAATTATATTAGAATAAATATCTTAACACTACTATAATGCTAATCAAATATTTATTTACTTAAAGTACGATTTCATTAATATTATGTGATTTTGAAGGTTTTTTCTTTAGATTACGTTTCTGAAAATGAAAGAAATGTATTTTAAATGCATACGAATTCAAGAGCCTTAACGGTTGGTTAAGGAAAGGACAATCTTCAAGGGGAAATCAATGAGTGTTCCCTCTCCTTGATAGAAATAAACAAACACTCGACGGGTGAACCGCGATTGGAATTGGGTGTACTCGTCTTTGAAATTATGTGGAATTCATTAGATAATGCCCTTTCATCTATTGTCTTCTACTTGGAAGTGGAAGTAGGTGTACACCATATTAGGTCGCGGTTCACCCCTCGCATACACTCATAGACAGATTAAATTGAATTTTTTGGGAGGATTATATTTCATGAATAAACCAAATCAGCGAGGGTCTTCTTAGTGCAGTTTTATATAGGGTGTTTCATAATTGAATGTCAATATTGAATCTGTGCATGATTTTAAGACAAAAAGCTCTTATAAACATTCGTCCCTTTTTGCTTTATTTTTGATATACAGGTTCATAAAGATTTTTTTTAACTCCCAAACTGCATTAGATATTTTTATAAAACTTGGTGTAAACTAGGTGTAGAGTCACCTCTTTTGTAAAAAAAATAAATTGACACGTTCTGATATGGCCATCCACTTGACTTTACCATACACTTCTGGTTGAGTTTAGTACAAGGGCTTAAATTTTAATTTTTTGACCCTACAACCCCCCCCCCTCCCCCATTTTGGGTGGATAGTTTTTGCTTTTTAGTCTTCTGATAGCCCACTGTTATATATACAAAATTTGGTCCAAGAGCCTAGATTTTCATTTTTGACCCTCCCCCCCCTCCATTTTGGGGGGTTTGTTTTTGGATTTTTAATGTTCTAGGGGCCCATTAATTATGTATACAAAATTTGGCTGAGTTTGCTCAAATAGCCTAGATTTTTTATTTTTTGACCCCCCCCCCCCCCTAATTTTGGTGCCAGAAAAAATGTTTTCGTTATATAGGTTCTTTTTATAGTATATTTCATTTTTCTTGTTTTTTTAGTTTGAAATTTTCCTTAGATCGAAAAGTATCTTTTTTAAACTTAAATGTTAAAAAAAATTTATATCTGAGTAAAAAAAAAGGTCATCATTTTAAAATTGGAGAAAATTTCTCAAGTATGAATTTGAAAAAAAGGTAATCTAAAAATTTGGCTTTTTTTTGGGTCGCAACATTAATATATTTCTCAAAATATGGGTCGCGGCTTAAAAATCTAAGAGCCACTGGGGTAGATCATAATATGAGCAAAATTCTTTTCACGATCGAGGGGCCAACCCAGGCAGATGATGTACCTCTTTGGTGTAACTCCGTCTCTCATCAATTTTATTAAAAAAATAAGCTGACGTGTTCTGATGTGGGCATCCACTTGACTTTACCATACAACCTGGCCCTCACTTATGTTTAATATTTAATAAAATTATTTATAATCATGTATGGGAAGGTGGTTAGTTTTTGCATTTTTAGACTTCTGGGGACCCACTGATCATGTATACAAAATTTCGTTGAATTTGCTCAAATAGCCTAGATTTTTAATTTTTAACCCCCCTCCACCCCCCTTGATTTTGGGTCGATATACACCAAAATCTAATCAGCTCTTAATCTCAGTGCACCAAAACTACGTGTGAAATTTGGTTTTGATATTCACACTAGTTTTTGAGCTAGCTCGTCCACAAAATTTGGTAACTCACAGACTAATTAACAGACAACCGGACAGACTAATAGACATTTTGACAAAACAATTATCATCTAGAAAAATATAATTTTTTCGATGTTCACTTATTAGAGCTTTTTTGTAGAGCGATTTTTGTAATCAAAATAGTGTCAGCCGTTTTTTAGATATTTCAAAAAAAGAAGGAAAAAACCACTTTTTTCATCCACTATTACAATACTTGACCATACCCTGTACGATAAAGTAAAAAAATGATAATAATGGGGTATCAACTAAGAAGAAAAAGAACATTTTCCAAGAAAATTAATAGCAGACATTCGAAAAACCTTCAAAATCACCAAACTTGATGACTAACATTTTAATATAACTAATATTTAAAGATAAGAGTAAATAAATATTATATTTAATATTGATCCACTATGAGTCAAGGATACTAGGTCACTTAGTTAGGTAACTGAGTTACTTTCTGTACTTCCTGAAGATGGGCTGATAGCCCGAAATATATATATTGAAAAAGAAAAAAAATTTTATATCTTTTAATTTTTTAATTTTAATGTGAAATAAGTGACCTAGTATCCTTAACTCATAGTAAATCAATATTAAATATAATATTTATTTATTAATTTTCTTCCAGAACTTAGTTATTAAAATTATTGTTTTATTATTTTTGTGACAAAACCAACCCTTCAATTTAATGAAATATTTATTTACTCTTATCTTTATTAAAGATGTTTCACCTTGCACCAACACCACAATCTCTACTAATTATTAACTAATATTTTTATATCCTATATATTTTTTAGACGTTTTAGCGTCTCTGGACGGGGCTCTACTACAATAACATCTCAATTGGTTACAAAACCCCCTATCATGTGGTGGAGACTTACGGAGCACCTCTTCCAGTACTTGTCAACGAGGCTCTGGCCTACAATGATCGTTCGTTCTATTTTCTACCTGCTTTATTACGATAAAATCTTGAAAAAAATTATTAATTTCAATCTCTTTTAGGTTCAACTCTGGTCACCGTAGGCCTCGGTCCTGCTGGCCATGTTTGGCTTGTTAGTGGACGTCGGCTACTCATCTGGCCCTTTCGAAGATCCGGCCAATGCCGAGAACTAACACTACCTCCAACAGATCTTGCACATCGAGCCGAACTTGTTACTGTGTTTTTGCCAGAAGGATCTCAAGTATATCACTAATTGCAAAACTGAATCATTCAGTCATTCTGGATAACTTTGGCTCATTCCAGACAAACTTTAATAGGTTTTATGAGAGAAAAACCATAGATTGTTCTCCGTGACGTAACTAGAATTTCGTTGCCCCCTCGCAAAACAAAATGTATAGGCCCCGATAAACTTTTTAAATTCAATGATTAGGTACAAGGAAAAAAGTACAATATTTTTTATAATTCTTAGGGTAAAAAAATAACAAAAATATATAATAAACTACATAAGGTAAACGCTCCAGTAGTCGGCCTGTACCCAAGGGCGGATCCAGGGGGGGGAGACCGCCCCCCCCCCCCCATAGAGGCCCGTGCCTGGCAAAAAAAACATTTTTTTTTTTTAAATTTTAAAATTGAAAATAAAGTTCTATGTGTGTGTGTGTGTGTGGTGGGGGCGGCGTCTCTGACCCTCCCCCCCCCGCTTGGGCAATTCGATCGCGGCACACTTCCGAGATAAAAAGTAGATCTTATATACATCGGGCACCTTATATATAATACATTCACCCCCCCCCCCATAAAAAATTCCTGGATCCGCCCTTGCCTGTACCTGTAGTGGGCCAGATGCAAGAAAAGTGCAAAAATTAGCTTATCCAACGTTGAAAAATTGCGCTATATATAGCTCATGCCATGGCCTGATGATGGACGAAATATATTAAGTTTGTATAAACCTCTGAGTTTTATTTCATTCACTGTGAAACTACACACCCTTTACTTTATTAATTAATATCATGTTTCACCTAAAACCTACACCACTTTCCCTAAGTAAAAAAAAAAAAAAAAAACTATCTACTAAATTTCTGTCAAAGAAAGATCTTCATTTTAATAATTAGTAGAGATTGTGGTGTTGGTGCTAGTGCTTTATCTTCATTTTAAAATCGAAATTTGTTTTTTTTTTATATTCAAGTTCACTTTTGATTAGTGATTACTAGATTCTACCAAAATCAAACAATCGACAGCTATTCGATATGTAAATAAATAAAAATCTTAATAAATTTTAAGATCGATCCACAAATTATAATATATATAAAGGCTTTTTGCCAATTTTGTCATGTTTTTCAACTTATAGAAACTTAATTAAGTGAATCATGAGTTTCCTACATTTGATTCATTCGCGAATCAAATGCAAGTAATTTTTGTCAGATATTAAGTAATAATAATATCTGAATTTATATATTTCTGTGTATGAAATAATGAATTTTTAAAATATTTTTCTAATTAATATATTAAGTGAATATATATCAAAGAGAGTTACTTTAGACCGCGAAATTTTTAAAACAAGATATATATATCGCTAGACCATTGCTGGTTGAGGCTATTGGGGTCAGCTAAATCTTAAATCTGGACCAAGAGAAATGAAAAAGATATGATCCATCATCATGCGGGCTAATCGCGATATGATGCTGGATCACACCTAGATGGATCATATCTTTTTCATTTCTCTTGGTCCAGATTTAAGATTTTTCTGACCCCATAGCCTCAACCAGCAGTGGTCTAGCGTATATATATATCTTGTTTAAAAATGTTGCGGTCAAAAAATAACTCTCTTTGATATATATTCACTTAATATATTAAATAGAAAAATATTTTGATTAAGTGATGTACAACACTAGGTGGGGCCCAAGGTCTTATGTTTGTATTCACTGTAAATAAAATAATTGGATAACATCTTTCCAACAATTAGTGTTGTATGGCATCTTTCAATCATGACTTTCGTCATCTTTAGTAGATCCTATGGCTCTCAGTATATTTATATTAAATTACAATTAAAACTTAATAGGGGCTGAGCAAAGGTGGCCAGATTGACTTTTATTTAGAAATTCCTGTATTAATAAATCTACTTTTATTTTTAGGTACCATCTTGTATTGCAGTTTCCCCTGAGGGCACTGTACGTTATTGGCCAAGTGTAGCTCATGAAGGATCTAGTATAGAAACTACATGTGAACTTCACGGTCAGGAATGTTGCTCCTTGACGCCAATTTCTACGATTGGATGTATTCTAGCAACGACTACTTGCACTTTGTTGCTAGTTCAACCATCCATATCCGCTGGTCGTCATGTTATTAATGCTAGAGTATTACGACCACCCCATGGATGGCTAGGCGGCCTTGGGCGTCGGGTTACATCGCTTTTTTTGGTGGACTTCCAGGAGGAACTTCAACATCACCGGAATCAGTGAGAATATACAAGATATTTGAATTAAAATTTGAATAATAATAATAATTATTGAATGCTCAGAGGATGTTCTCCGCCTGGAGCAAAAAGATAATACAATAAAATAATTTTTAAGAAAAAATAAAAACCGACTTCAAAAATTAAATGCAACAAATAAAATACACTAAAAGGTATTAAATAATTATTATCTTATTTAGTTACAACTAAACGACGAAATATTAACATGAAATTACTTTTTGAAGTCGGTGCCAAACAAACTATACCTATAAGCGAGCGTACCCTCCAAACGTACTAAGTAAGATCCGTCGAGTGCGATTCATAAAAGGTATATGTTTGGCACCGACTTCAAAAAGTAATTTCATGTTAATATTTCGTCGTTTAGTTGTAACTAAATAAGATAATAATTATTTTATACCTTTTAGTGTATTTTATTTGTTGCATTTAATTTCTTGAGAGTCGGTTTTTATTTTTTTCTTAAAAATTATTTTCATTTTTCTCTTTTTAGTGATGTTATTAATAGTGATCATATCATCAGAACTTGACCAAATTAATATGACACCATCCCTAAGACAGCCCCTTTCGGATAAAAAAAGAACCATCGAAATCGGTTCATAAACAAAGAGGTTAGGTCTAAACAAACCTAATAAAAAAGGTCTAATACTTATGAAAAAAAACGAAAAAAAATGGGACCAATCGGAAGCTAGACTGGACCCAATGCAAAAAAATTTTCAAAATCGGTTGACAATTGGCGGAGATATGAGGTAACATAGGCACAAAAAAAAAAAAAAAAAATCAGTTGAATAGAGAACCTCCTCCTTTTTTGAAGTCGGTTAAAAATAGAATTAAATATAACAAAACAATAATAAAAAATAAATTGACTCGTTCGTGGCCATCAACTTGACTTTACCATACAACCTGGCCCCTCACTTATTTTTAATATTTAATAAAATTAGTTATAATCATGTAATGGGGGTTAGTTTTTGCATTTTTAGATTACTGGGAGCCCATTGATTATTTATACAACATTTATAATATCAAGAGGCCTATATTTTCATTTTTGCCCCCCCCCCCCCATTTTGGGTTGTTAGTTTTTACATTTTTACACTTCTGGGGCCCACGGATTATGTATACAAAATTTGGTTGAGTTTGGTATAAGGGCCTATATTTTTATTTTTGGGCGGTTAGTTTTTGCATTTGTAGACTTATGGGGTCCCACTGATTATGTATACAAAATTTGAGTTTGGTATAAGGTCTTAGATTTTCATTTTTTGTCGAAAATAATAATTGATAAAGTTTATTTGGTTTGCAATTCAATTCTTTTTAATTGTTTATTTAACAAGTACACCAGATCATACACAGTTTGATACAGTTAATGTTTTAATACGAAAGGCGCAAAAACACACGTAGAGTAAAAGTCAAAATAATGTAAATTTGGGAATGACCGGCTTAGGTACGAAATGTTAATAGTTGCCGGGAGCAATACGGAAAATCAATAGAGATGAAGGGCCGTACGGGTTATGTTATACCGTTTGTACTAGGTACACGAAATAGTAACCTAGATCGATTTGAAATTTAGCAGGCTATAGGTGAGCACTGGTTTGACTGTTCAGAGGAGGAGCTCCAGCCTAGGTCCGAATAATGTATTGGCTGAAGATGGATTCCTCTGCTGCCTTATATACTAAAAGTTAAATGATAGGTCAGCATAAAAGTGGTGAGCCCGGAATCGGGGTGATAAGGGCGCGAGGGAAAGTTAACTTGTATACAAAATTTGGTTGAGTTTGCTCAAATGGACTAGATTTTTTATTTTTAACCCCCACCCCCTTAGTTTTGGGTCGATATGCACCAAAATCTAATCACCTCTTAATCTCAATGGACCAAAACTACGTGTGAAATTTGGTTTCGATATTACCCTAGTTTTTGAGCTAGCTCGTAGACAAAAATTTGGTAACGCACAGACTAACTAACAGACGAACAGACTAATAGACATTTTGACAAAACAATTATTATCTCGAAAAATATAATTTTTTGGATGTTCACTTATTAGGGCTTTTTTGTAGATCGAAATGCTATGGTTTCGCTCAATTTTTTTAATCATAATAGTTTCTTCCGTTTTTTAGATATTTCGAAGGGAAAAAACCACTTTTTTCATGCACGATTACAATACTTGACCATACTCTGTATGGTAAAGTAATTATTATAAAAATGACAAATATGCAGTGAACTATATATATATAACTATTTGAGCCCTGAAGAAGTCAACAAAGTTGACGAAACGTTGGCAATAAAATATAAATAATCTGCATAAAAAATATAGTCCTTATTTCCCTATAACAACTTGAATAATTATTATTATTATCTCATATTACTTTTTAATTTCTTAATAAATTGTTTTGAACTTTTTTAGAGACTGGTTCGAGTTTCCACTTGTAAGGTGAACAATTCTTGGCGTGTATTTGTCCTGGCCGAGCACACTTTACAACTCTGGCAATTGACATCTGACGGCAATGAGTGTTTAATTTATGAGTGTGAATTGCAACGATTGGCTCGTGAAGCATTTTCCGAAGCTATCTGTGAAGCTCGGCCGGCTTCATCTTCCGATCTTGAACTCTGGTTGATTGATATGCAAACAACTTGCGATGGCTGGCTTATGTTGCTCGCAGCGGCAGCCAACCCTCGGGTTTCACCTCAAGTGCATTATGCTCTTAGTAAGTAAAATTTCTAGGACTAGATTCTCAGTGGAAGTATTTCCGAACCAGTGGTCGGTGTTTTTTAAGCCTAAAAGCCTATGATGAATAAAATGGAATAAATAAATTGACATTGAGCATCACAGAAACCTGATTTTCTGGCCACCTTTTATTATACCCATAAATATGTTGAAATCTAGCAATAAATCTTTATTTTTTAAATTTTTATAATTTTTCTAATTAATATATCAAAGAATAATTGATATATCAATGAGAATTGTTTTTGACCGCGCTTATTTGAAAAAGATATTTATCGCGAGACTACTGCGGATTACGCTAGCGGAGTCTTAAGTCTGGACCAAGAGAGAAAAAGATGTGATCCACTTAGCTACAATCCAACGTTATTTCGCGTATAGCCCGCTAGACATTCGGATGGATCACCAAGTGAATTTGAAATCTCAGATGTTATATATTTAATCTCCCAGTCCAGAGCGCTCGGCCTATTAGCATGTATGTTAGATGCTTGCCATAAATTAATCGAATGTTTTCTACAGTTGATTCAATCGCGAATCAACTGTAGAAAACATTCGATTATTTTTTTTATTTTTTCCTATCTTGAAACATTTCTACTAGAAATAATATCCATAATACCCTACCAAGAGCAATATTTTAAATTAATTTTCTTTTCTTTTGTTTTTATTAATAGCACGGATAGCAGTGGAGTCTTCAGATCCTCCCTCTAGACTTCAACATTTTCATTTGTTAAAAACATCTGGATTTTACGCAAAGGAAGGAGATGAAGTGTCAATTCTTTCTCAACGATTTCTAGTCAAAGGAGCCGCTGCTTTTCTTTATGACAATCGAACCATTACTGCCGTTGCGGGTAAATTCCTAGTGTTTAAATTAATTTGTATTCAATTATATTATAAGTTTTCTTAGACACTAAGTGTAATGTATTTAATTTAAAACATAAATTTTTACTGAAGAGCCGAAAATATAAATAAAAAGAGAGGATTAAAGATTAAATAAATGAAATTTCATCTTCATATAGCAGGGTGGCCACAGACCTGGAAAATCTGGAAAACCTGGAATTATCAGGATTTAATGCAACCTGAAATATAGGGAATTTAATTAATATATTTTAAAGAAATTTTAAATAATTTTTTTTAAATATCTCACATTTTTTTCATTCGTAAAACTTAACATCAAGTTTGAATGGAAGGCAGCCCAGGAGGTAGTGAGGAAAGAAAAATTAACACATATCAAATAAGGTGTAATTTATTGGAATCCTTCCTCCTTTCCTTTTAAACCGACGTTTCGGAGGATTTTTCCCTCCTTCTTCAGGGTTTCAAAGGGTCAATGAATGAAACAAATAAAATGTTTCCTTCTTCTCTCCACAGTAGTGTTCAAAACTTTCTTCTTTTTTAGCAAAGGCATAGAAAAACAATTTTTTTTTTACTCTTTTTTAAACACTACTGTGGAGAGAAGAAGGAAACATTTTATTTGTTTCATTCATTGACCCTTTGAAACCCTGAGAAGGAGGAAAAATCCTCCGAAACGTCGGTTTGAAAGGAAAGGAGGAAGGATTCCAATAAATTACACCTTATTTGATATGTGTTAATTTTTCTTTCCTCCCTACCCCTGGGCTGCCTTCCATTACATTCAATTAAAATTTCTACCAGTCCGTCTCTCTCCAGAGAAAATTTCGTTGCAAAAAAATTAACATCAAGTATTTTAACTTCAACTCGTATATTTTTAATATAGAATCGTCAATAGTAAAAGGCGCGAATAATTAATTTTATTAATTCTTCATTTTGTTAACTTTCCTGCCATGATAACTTCCATATTGGATTAGATTTAATTATTGATAATGAAAATTCACTCAGTCAAAAATTAAAAAAAAAAAATTTGAATGTTTTTATTGATTTTTAAATAATAAAGGTCGTACTGGGGAACAAAAATATAATTTTGTAGTTTAAAATTTCTAGTTTTGAAAATTTTTTGTTGTTTTAAAACTGCCTTCAGTCTCGAAAAAAAAGTTTTTCCAAGCTTTATAAATACCTGGTCATTGAGCCTGGTGAGTCATTCCGTGCCAAATCAACACACTTTAAATAAAAATTTTACCTCACCACTTTAGATTTTCTTGAAATTTGGTACACTGATATGCTGTGCTAATATGAATAAAAATACAAAATTTCAAATTTTTAACTTGAATAGTTTTTTTTATACGGCCTTGTGAAGTTTTCAAAAAATCGCAAAAAAAACCACGAACAAACAATTTTGAAACTGTTTGTTCGTGGTTTTTTTGCGATTTTTTGAAAACTTCACAAGGCCGTATAAAAAAAACTATTCAAGATAAAAATTTGAAATTTTGTATTTTTATTCATATTAGCACAGCATATCAGTGTACCAAATTTCAAGAAAATCTAAAGTGGTGAGGTAAAATGGGTGTGTTGAGTTGACATGGAATGACCCTGGTATACAAGCTTCAATTTAGTATTTTTTGTTCGCTATGCGACTATTTATTGCTGAGATATCGGCTATTAAGTGAAAAGTAACCTTTGGTTTTTAACCATCAATATCTCTAACTATTAAATTAAAAGATAAAGTTTTGTATACTTAAAAAATGCGAGAAAATTTTTTTGATGCTCAATTTCGATTTGAAAAAGTACAAAAAAATGACTTTAATCAAAACTTTAAATATCTCGATCATACAAATAAGATATTCAAATCATGGAAAAAAGTATAATAAATTTCCTGCAAAACGTAGAATTATCAGGGAAATTCGAAATCATTTTTCTATGGCCACGCTGTATAGACATTAGGTAAATATTTAGTTTGAGCTCAGAGATCTGTAACTTATGGATAAGAGCATGTAGCTTTAAAATCATCGCACAGTGCTCTCGAAGGTCCCAGGTTCCTTTTGTCTAAAATAAATTATTTTCTTTTTCTCTAATATGTATATGTTAATAAATTTTTATTTTTACTTAACTATAATATAAATTGATTTTCTAGCGGAAGCGTCTAGCGCCGATGATCCTTCCGATGTAATTGAGCTGCTCATCTCCTGAAGATCGCCTCCTTGGAGCTTCAATTTGTGACTCAACGCCTGTCTGGTTTTCCCGTTGCCATGGCCTGGTTAGTGTTACTGCAGCAGACTTCCCACCGGGTGTTTGTGTTGGCCCAGGGAGCCTCGACGCCACCATTAATAGGTGATTCATTCATAATAACAAAATAAGTACTCCACTTCTAGTAGAAAAAAATTTGAGGCATCCGAATTCCTTGAAAGTTGTTACAAAATTGGATTCATTGTCTGTTACTAAGGATAATACACTGCGCTTCAAAAAAAGTGGAACACTTGGAAAATTCAGATTTTTTTCAAAGAAATATCAAATTTATATTTTTTATTTAAACTTATAATAAATTGTATACATTTAGAATTATTTTTAAACAATATCACAATGAATAATATTTTTAAGTAGGTATTAAAAATATATAAAAACAAAATTTTTCATTTTTTTGGTCTTTTTTTACCACAAAATTCTCAAAAAAATTTCAAGTTCTAGTAAGGAATATTACCGCCCCTCGTCTGGATCTCAGGCGCCAGGCTCCTAATCATACTTCTGATTAGGCGTACAACCTGAGTATGGTCCAGATTTTTCCCACTCTTCTTGGAGGAAGTCTCGGAGCTGCTGGATGGTCTCTGGAGCAGGATCTCTAGCACGGACTCGCCTCCCCAGTATGTCCCATGCATGCTCAATGGGATTTAAGTCCGGACCGCAAGCTGGTCAATCCTTAGTTTGAATCCCTACCTCATTTAAAAATGTTCAAAATGTTTTCAAGTGTTGCACTTTTTTGAAGTGTATTTATTGGCTTTTATATCCTAAATTCGCTAAATATTTCAGATTAAGATCTCTACAACAAAAGAATTATTAATTTTATACTTACAATTCTTTCCAAAAAAAAAAGAAATCGCATACAAGTACAAGTTCCTTTCACTTGGTAATTACAGTTACAAGTTCCAAAAAGTATTGAGCACAGGGCGCCCGTATGAGAGAGCCAGCAGAGGCTTAAAGAACGATAAAAATTTAAAAATAGATATGGCTTAGTTTTGCTGTGAATGTATGAACAAATTTCAATCAAGTATTTATAATAATTGTTAAAGTGTTAAACAAAAATAAGTCTCTGCTGGCTCTCAACTACTCTCAATTTGCGCCCGGGCTAAGACTGGTTTGACTCACTCACCCGCCTCCACTCAACTCTATCCGATGCCACCTCATTGACTTCTCTAAAAGTCCCACATCCCATATCTTTTATTATCTGAGGAAAATATTTCAATTTCTTCTTCCCCTTTTTTCCCACTTCGCTTTCTAAAATATCTTTTAACAATTTTTTTTTTAATGAAAATGATGAGAGAAGGAGTTACACCAAAAAGTGCAACCCCTAAAGGCCTGGGTTTTCCCCTCCATCGTGAAAAGAAGAAAGAATTTGCGGGGCGGGGGTCGAAGGTATCTGTGGATACGGGTCTTAAATAGGTGAAGGTTATAAGTCACGGGGAAGACGGTGGCTGGGAGCGAATTCCAGTCTCTGGAATTCATAGGGATAAAAGAGTTGGCGAAAGCGCTTGTTCGACTTTTATCCAATTTGACAGCGAAGGGGTGCTGAGCGTTCGAAAACCGTGTGTTTCTCGCTAAAGAGGGCTTTAGGGGGGATAATTGATTTCAGCTCCACTGAACAGACACCGTGATAGTATCTGTAGTACAGGGAAAGGGCAGAAACGTTTCTTCGGTGAGCCAGGAGTCGAGTGAGTTGGCTAGAGCCGGGTCTCCTATTAGTTTAATTGCTCGCTTCTGAATTGCATCCAGTGTAGCAAGAGAATGCTTGGAGGCACCCCTCCACAGATGAGACCCATATTCGAGACAGGGACGATTTGAGCCTTATACAGTATAAGAAGTTGACTGGGAGTATAATAGTGTCTAGACCTAAATAGAAGACCAAGCTTGCTGCAGCTTTAGCAGTGGTTGAGATATGGTCATTCCATGAAAGGTCGGACCCTAGAGTTACGCCTAGCATTGAAATTTATCCCTGAATTCTAGTGAGTTTGAGTCGAATGATATGTTTGGGAGGTTTCTGTCGACGCGCCTAATTCTACTTGTGTCAAGGAGTGTCCTTATATTTAGGCCCTTCTCTTCTTCAGATTCTTCCACAGTGTTCTCTATTCCCCAATTTTTTCAACAACTTCATCGATTCTAAATTTATCAATCCATTTCGAAGAGTATCTAGAAAATGAAATTATAATTAACTTAGTTATTTTTGATTTGATTTCAGTATCGATTCTAGTGTTGCCACTGATATTTCCATGAGTGTTGTTGGACTTGGTAGCAACACTGTCCCAGTTGGGGGATTGCATGTTACCATTGATGACGGCGACTTAACTGAATTATCTATTAAACATGATTCGAAATTACGATTTAAAGCGGCCTTTATTTATTTCATAAAAAATAATAGATCTCTGGTAAGTTTGTTCAAAATATTTATCTATTTTTTTTAAGATTTTAATTTTTTAAATATGTTTTTAGGTTCAAAGTACACCAATTTTAAATGAATTATTTCCTCCAGAGGATAATTCCTCCACTGATCAAGATTCAGCTTTAGATCGGTGTGTTATTAACATCGCTACTGAACTCGTGGATGATATTCCTGGTGGCGATCCACGATGGACGGAGAAGAGTGATTCACCAAAATCTTGTAAATTTCTCTACATATCATCATTTTAACGTTTTTTTGAAGTGAAACTTCTTTAGCGACCTATCTGTTTGATTTTTTTTTTGTTACAATAAAGGGGAAATGACTCAATAGAGGTGATATAATTTTTTTAAAACCCACAAATATTTAATGACAAAAAAATTTATAAAAATTAGGAAATTTAAATATTATTTTAAAACCTCACAAATAGTTAATGACAAATAATATTGATTAAAATTAGGAAATTTAAATTATTTAAACATAGATGTTATTTGTATATTTTTTTTTTATATATTTTATTAAACCAATTATTTTACATTAATTAATGTATACATTGTATTTTGCTTCGATTCCGGAGATTACTTCTCCACCATCGAGTGTCCTTATTCATCTTTAGTCCTTGTTTTTAATAAGAGGAAAAATCTAATTAGATAAAAAAACCTCTTTTCCGATAATTATTTCAATCTCCATTATTCCCCAATCAAGTCGATTGGTTTTAATTGACCAAATAATCCCATATCCTCATTCACCATTCATCCGTTATTTGTATATAACTTTTTTATGCTTAATAGATATGTCTTTGGAGTATGATTTATTTAAGGGGGATAAAATTTTGGGCTTTATTCACAAATAACATCTACTAATAAAGAAGTTTCGCTTCCCCCATGAGCTTATGTGGATGAGGCTCCCACATATTTTTATTTATTTATTTATTGCCTAATTTGGGTCTTGTAATACACAAATACAACATTTGATTTATAATATAATATACCTATTAACTTAAAAAATTTACATTATATTTAATTCAAAGAGACAATAAAAGAGTGTCGCCTTCTGCTGGAAAAATAAATTTTTTAATTTATTTATAGTTTCGACGGCTTTGTCCCCTTCATCTGTCTATTACAATTTATTCACGGGAATTGATGTATGAAAGAATTTCAAAGCCCTCGAAGCTATAGTTTCGTTATAAATAAATTAAAAAATTTATCTTTCCACCAGAAAACGGACTCTTTTATTGTCTCCTTTAATTCTATTTTTTTTTTTTTATTCCTAAGAATCTTCTATTAATTGATCTTTGTGTTGTTTTCAACTTATTTTGTATTAAATGAACTTTTTTTTTATAGTTTGCTTTTATTTATTTTTTAGCTATGTGTCTCGCGGGTTCGATGTCCTTGCAAGTTAGCTATCAACTGGAAGACAAACAAAATGCTTTAAATTGGTTTATTGCGTTTCTTAGAACAGCCGGACTTATCGATAGAGTAAGAGAAATATATTTTTTTTATTTTTGCAACGAAATTTTCTCTGGAGAGAGACGGACTGGTAGAAATTTTAATTGAATATAATGGAAGGCAGCCCAGAGGTAGTGAGGAAAGAAAAAATTAACACATATCAAATAAGGTGTAATTTATTGGAATCCTTTCAAACCGACGTTTCGGAGGATTTTCCCTCCTTCTTCAGGGTTTCAAGGGGTCAATGAATGAAACAAATAAAATGTTTCCTTCTTCTCTCCACAGTAGTGTTTAAAAAGGAGTAAAAAAAAAATTGTTTTTCTATGTCTTTGCTAAAAAAGAAGAAAGTTTTGAACACTACTGTGGAGAGAAGAAGGAAACATTTTATTTGTTTCATTCATTGACCCTTTGAACCCTGAAGAAGGAGGGAAAATCCTCCGAAACGTCGGTTTGAAAGGAAAGGAGGAAGGATTCCAATAAATTACACCTTATTTGATATGTGTTATTTTTTTCTTCTTCCCTACCCCTGGGCTGCCTTCCATTACATTCAATTAATATTTTTTTTATTTTTAAGAGAAAATCAAAGAGGGTGGCCTCTGCTTGCTAAACATATACCTATATATATAAGACCCGCATCCACAAGTGAGCCCTTCATTTCGAAAAGGCAACAAGTCCATAAATGAAAACTTTTCAGGATCAACAAAAAATTGTTTTTTATAAAAAAAGTCTAGGGTGCTAAAGAAATTGAACATAGAAGTAGATAAAGAATAAACATATATTAGTTTTGTGAGGTTTATTTATTTATAAAATAGTATTTATCATACAGATATATATAAAATGGCGCCAAAAAGCTATTTTGAAAAAAGTGTGACTCGTTCCCTTTTCGAAATGACGGGTTCAAGTACCTTCAGCTCTGACCCATTTTTGAGATTGCTACTCCTTTTCACAAACCAGCCCGGGCTACAAAGGTTGCACCTTCTTGCCTCAATATCATAAATAAATATAATTGAAAAGTAATGGAAGACAGCCTTTCCTTTAAAACCAACAGAAAAAAATTATATTTAATGCTTCTGTTAAGAAAAGACAAATTTCAAAGAGGAGAGAAGCATCTTTAACTTTTAAGGTGACTCCTGACTCCTGACGATGGGATGACAACCCGAATTATATACAAATCAAAACTCAATTTTGTTTTATTTTATTTTATGGGAAACCCACTTTTACTTAATTTTTATTTTTTGAGAAGCATCTTGTTTGTTTCCTTCATTGACCCTTGGAAACCCTGAAGAAGGAGGGAAGAATCCTCCGAAACGTTGGTTTTAAAGGAAAGGGGAAAAAAGAATGACAGTCCAATAAATACATCTTATTTGGAAATGTAATAATTTTTTTCTTCACTATCCTTGGGCTGCCTTCCATTACTTTTCAATTAAAAATTATACTAGTCCGTCTCTCTCCAAAGAGAAAATCTCTTCAAATATAAATAAATATATAGTATATGTTTATTTGTATCAAGCAGAGGACACTCTCATTGATTTCTTCTTAAAAAATCAACAACTCTCATACTCTCGATAAGAAAATCTTTTCGAAAATACTATTGAACAGATTTTAGTACTTCAAATTAAATTTCATTGTTCCTTTATTATATTATCTCTAATAATTATTATCCTATTTTTTCTCATTTCCAATTATAAATATAAAATATTATTCCTTATAGTTGGGTTTAATTACCTGGCATGATTCTACTGTCACTACAACTCAAGCACTTTCTGAAATCAGCGAGAAAATTGTGGCTGCTCAAGCTATTTGTAGTTTTCAAAATGGAAGGTAAATTTAACTAGAATATGAATAATATATTTAGTTACAAATTTTTTCATGTAATAATTTTATTTTGTCCCCCATGGGTGTCCAACATGGAAAAATTTTTCTCTATAAAATCTGTAATTTTACAAATGTCTATTTCTTTCAGTCTTGCACAAACTATCGATTCAGCTATCAAATCACTAATGGTCAAGCGAGGAGTGATTCTAATTGGTGGACTTACCTATAAAGATCATTTTTATAGAGAGGTGAGAATGTTTTTCTTTTCTTAAAATATATACTTAAGTATTAATAATATTTTCTATTCATTCAATTAAGATGACAAGTCTTATAACTCAAAAACAGTACAGTATATGAAAAAAGTTTATTTATATCAAGGAAACTAAACTATGTTATTGTTTGTCGACCTAGAACAAGCTTTCGAGGGTATTTCAGAGGTCAAGTTCTGTTTTTTAAATGGAAACCTATAGTTTCTTACTATTCTAAATTTACAAATAAAAAACTGAACAACTTTCCAATAGAACTATTTTTTTATAGACATCAAATAAAAAAAAATATTAAATCAATTAGATCTCAAAAAAAATCCTAATAATTATTTTTAACAATCATTCAACTTAATTATCAAATAATAATGATCAAATGTTTAATTATTAAATAAATAATTTAATAATAATTAATAATTTAATAAGTTTGCCCTCAGGAGCTTCATTTTATCGTGTTGTAAATCTATTTAAAAAAAACAAAAAAAAACAGGAAATGTAAAGGCTACGAAGAAACTTAAAAGGCCAAAATAACGAAATTGGAACTGGAATTCATCCAGAAGATAAATTATTAATTATTTAAATATTTATTTGATAATTAAATATTTGATAATTAAGTTGAATGATTGTTAAAAATAATTATTGGGAATTCTTTTGAGATCTAATTGATTTAATATTTTGTTTATTTGATCTCGTATAAAAAAATGTTCTAATAAAAGTTGTCCAGTTTTTATTGTATATTAAGAATACGTACAGAAACATATAGGTTTCTATTTAAAAAACAGAACTTGACCTCTGAAATACCCTTGAAAGCTTGTTCTAGGTCGATAAACAATAACGTAGTTTAGTTTCCCCTGATATTAATAAACTTTTATTTGAAACTTTTTTCATATAATTCACTGTTTTTGAGTTATAAGATTGTCTCAAGATAAAAAAACTCATCCGGTTTAATACACTTAAAAAATATAGAATAGAAAATTAGGTATATATTTTGGAAGGTTTTTTATTTTGTTTGTTTCTTAAATAGGTTTCGAAATGTCATCAACTACTTAGAATGCTGGTTCATATGGCTGAAGAAATTTCTGATGGTCAATCGGAACGTTCCGATATTGAGAAATTTGTTTGTGATGTTGCAGAAATATTAACGGTAAATAATTAATTATTAATTACCCACATTTCTTTTGGTATCTTATTATATTATATCTTATTACCTTGTGAATATTTGATGGAGAGGCAGCCCAAGGTGTGCCGAATGAGTACAAGCGAGGCTGACCTCAAATGAAAAAAAATACAAAAATTGAAGTAAATAAATTAGTACTAATATCTAACCAGGGTAGTGGCCACAAACAGGGAAAACCTGGGAAATATCAAAAAGTATGAGGAATTCAATTCTCACCATCTACAGGCGCCCAAATCCGCCCCTGATCTCGAATACGGCTCTCATCTGTGGAGAGGAGCCTCAAAATATTTCTCTTTGCTACCCTGGATGCAATTCAGAAACGAGCCGTCAGGCTAATTGACAATTCTACCCTCACCGACTCCCTCGACACGCTCGGCTCATCGAAGAAATGTCTCTGCCCTTTCCCTTTTCTATAGATACTATCACGGCAGGTGCTCTGATGAAATAAAATCAACACAATTCCCCCCGCTTGCATGCTTTGCACGTAGCACACGCTTTGCCGACTCCCAACACTCTTTCGCGGTCAAATTGGAAAAGTGCTGGGACCACTTCATTCGCGAATACATATATCCCCATGACTTCAAGGAACTGGAACTCTCTTCCAGCCTCTATCTTTCCCAGCACTTATAATCTTCAAACCTTTTCAAAAACCGGAGTGCATAGACACCTACGTCTACACCCCTCTCACTTAATCAACTTTCCCTTCTCTTCGGTAATGCAAGGGTCTTTCGAGATCCATAGGGGCTGCATCTCAGCCTCGGTGCACCCCTTCTTCTTGCATTCGATTGCATTAAAAAAAAAAAAAAAAAAAAAAAAAAAAAAAAAATCGACAACTCAAAGTTTCTCAAATATTGCAACATATATAGCATCATAAAATAATTTGCAAACATGTACCTTTTTAAAAATCATTTTATTTTTACTTTAGGGGTCCCTTTAATACCTTCGAAACCCTGGGCCACAACCCTATTAGCCCTTACTTAGATCCGCCCCTGGTCGCCACTGAAGGATAATGATAAAAATAAATAAAACCTAATTTTCAACCTTTATAATTTTATATAAAAAAAATAAAACCGACATCAAAAAAATTAACTGCAACAAATAAAATAATAATAAGAATTCAAAAATCAAATAAAATACACTAAAAGGTATAAAATAATTATCTAATTTAGTTACAACTAAACAACGAAATATTAACATGAAATCACTTTTGGAAGTCGGTTTTCATCATCATTGAGTATACAGTCCTAAGACTGGTTTGACGCAACCACCTCGAGACCCCACTCGGCTCTGTCCCCCGCCAGCTGTTTGACCTCTCTAAATGTCTTGCATCCCATATCCCCAATTATTTGGTTGAAATATTCTGATCTGGGCCTTTCCCTTCTCCTTTTCTTTCCCACCTCCCCTCCAAATGATCATCCCCTAAGCAGTCCCCCATGTCTCAGTGTGTGCCCCATCATCTGAACTCTTCCCTTCTTCAGACTCTTCTACAAGGGAAGTCGGTTTTATTTTTTTATAAAAATTATTTTTATTTTTCTCTTTTTAGTGATGTTATTAATAGTGACTTAACTGACTGAAGATGGCCAAATAAAATTCAGGCCGGAACGTCTTATTAAAGGTGTTTTATTGAACCCAGTGATCTGATTTGGCTTTTCTTTGGCTGATATCCTCCTTCATCTAGTACAGTTTCATCACAGCCACGAACCCTAACAATAATGGCTTAATATAATAAATACCCTGCATGCATCTCGTAAGAAAAAGCGTCTGGTGAATGAATCAGAAAATGATAATAAAATTCAATTCATAAATATAGAAATTCTCTCGAAACGTTTTCGGGTTTTAAATGAATGTTTTAAGATTTTTTTTTATAAAAGATTTTATTAATTATAATTTCGATTATTTGCACATAAGAATTGGAGATTTACTTCATTTCGTCATTGATCATATCATCAGAACTTGACCAAATTAATATGGGACCACCCCTAAGGTATCCCCTTTCCAATAAAAAAAGAATCATCGAAATCGGTTCACGTGGCAAAAAGTTCTCGCTAAACATACATAAAATAAATTAAAAAAATAGGTTTCTTGACTACCTTGGAGCTATACTGATCCAAATGCAGAAAGAATCATTAAAATCGGTTCATAAACAAAGAAGTTATTCCTGAACAATCATAACAAAAAAGGTCTAATGCCAATGAAATAAAAACGGGAACTATAGTGAACCCGAATGCAAAAAAATCAAAATCAGTTCACAATTGGCGAAGATATCAGGTAACATAGACACAAAAAAAATTCAGTCGAATTGAAAACCTCCTCTTTTTTTGAAGTCGGTTAATAATATACAACATCATAGAAGTAGAGGTTAAAAGCTTATTAAATAAGAAGAGTATGGGTAAAAAAGTCTTTTTACAAATTCTTAAATACCTAACCATATTAATTAAGATTTTAATTCATCAGTATTTCATTTGATCACGTTTCTGAATATTTATTTTCTCTTCACTGCCTTCTGGCTTAGATAATATATATGTCTGGTTGGACAGTCAGATACATTGTTAGTTCATTTCATATAATAGACTGATATCAGGTAACATGGACACAAAAAAATTCATTCGAATTGAGAAGTCGGTTAAAAATTATAATCTATTAAAGAATTGCTAAAATAAGAAATAGTTTAGGAGGGATGATATTAATGGAGAAAGTAAGTGAAAGTGATTATTACCTGGAGAACGAGAGCGCGGTCGACCTAGCCGACCGCTCGCGCTCGCTTAACGGTAAAGACTGAGGCCAAGCGCTCGACAGCCAGTTATCATTTTCTAAGAAATGTTTTTCACTCGGCTTGCAAATTTATTTAATTTTATTATAAGAAATGAGAAACAAGACGATCTTGCATCTCAGCTCAAGAAATATTTTTAATTTTATTTAATTCTAGGGGTTATCAACCCCTCCGTTAGGTAGTTTAACAAAATGTTAATCAGAACAATTGAGAACCTCCCCCTTTTTTGAAGTCCATTAAAAATCAAAGTTTCGGAGGATCTTTCCTTCTTCAGTGACAATTTAATCATAATTAAAAGCCTAGTTATACAAATAATCAATCTCTTCTATCAGAAAATATAACATTACTTTCTTCTTTTATTTTCAAGGGAACAGTAAATGAGATTCTGGAATTTCGAAATCGTCAAGATATTAATGACTTTAATGGACTTCCATGGACAGCAGCTTCTGGAAATCATGGACTTTTAGATCCACTTCTCAGATTGGTAATGTCATTTGTTTCGAAACAATAATACAAATCTCTAATTATTTTAGTTTCTTTTTCTATGTTTTTTTTTTTTTTTTAATTGTACTTATTTATGTATCATTTCTTTAAATCTAAGTGTTATTTTTTTTAGCATGGAGTAATAGCTCGACTAGATTTGGGTTCCGATACCAGTGGACGATACAATGAACTTTGCTTACATCTTTTAACCCTTGGTGATTTAATTTTATCGGGAGCCTCCCATCACGTGGACTCCACACGAGGAACGGACGCATTTAGTGTGCTTCTTAGTCAATTTGAAAATAGACGTCGGGAATTAGTCGGCGCTCTGGGTTAGTGAAATGGTTAATTTTTTCAAAAACAACTTAGATATAATGAATATTGTAATAAAAAAAAATAACGTTTTAATAAACTAAAAAAGCGATTTCAAAGGTGTTTTAAGGTAGTTCTTTCACAAATGCAAAAATTCAAGAAGTCTTCCAAACTTGGAATATAAGTCATTAAAAGCATAATAACACACTTTTAAAATTAATTATCTCAAATGAGGCTTTTAAAATTTGAAGATTTACAACACCAAACATGAAATAATTGCGATTAAAAATGAAATTTTTTACATATGATAGATTGGGAAGGGGTGGGAAAATGAACATTATTTTATTTTTTTTTCATTGAAGGACTTTCCCCATCTTGATGAAAAACTAATATTTGTTAGAATAATATATTCGGAGTAACTTAAAAAAAATTGAAATTATTTACCACGTAGTTTTGATAAAAAACAAACATATTTGGGCGATTATTTTTAGTGAAGGGGATAAAATATCAATGACTTGAAACGATCCATTCATAAATAAAATAGAATAGTAGCGTAAAATGTACAGTCACGTTAAAAAAACATAACCTAAAATTTTAACACCGTTTTCTGAACTCTATTGAATAGAATTCACTTCATATCATTTTTACGACTTAAAAAATATATATACCTATTAAAAAAAAAAACAATTTAAGGTTAAATCTAAGATTTTAATAGATGAACTAGCTGCAATGCCCACCTTCGGTGGGCCTCTTGCTGTCACGGGGGCTTCGCCCCCTGGACCCCATAACTTGAACACTCCCTCTTCTCCATCTCCAACCACTCCCCATCCCACCGACTCTCTCCCAAACCCCGGAACGTCTGCCCCACTTCTGATCACCCTCTACCCTAGTAAATCTACCCCTAGACCCCTCACGCCCGCACCTCTCAACCCCTGAGGGGGGGGAACATAGAAATATAGGTACATATAGAGACAGGCACAAATGCCTTTTAGTAGTATGTGATATAGGTATAGACACAGAGAGAAATGTCCTTTAGTACCCTCTGGACCCCCACATCCCTAACTCTCCTCGCTCTGACCCCACCTTCAAACCCCTCCCCTGGACTCCAACCCTCCCCCTGGAGGGACGGACAAACATAGGTATATATACAAAAGCCCTTTAGTAGCCCCTGGATATAGGTACAGACACAGAAGGAAATGCCCTTAGTACCTCCCTGACCCCCCCCTCCCCTCCCACCCCTGGGGAGACAGGTAGGTACGGAGGTAAGTACAAATGACCTTTAGTAGTATGTGATATTGCATGTCAGAGGGTTTCGTCCCCTGAAGAGTCGAACCCGAGCGCTAACTTGCTTTTCGGGCAAATAGCCTGACCCTTGAGAGCAGGGCCGGATTTATATTTTTATATTTTAATTCTAATGACTATCTTTTGCCTAATTGAAGAACTGTGTTCAATTTGAATTAAGTTGTCCTAGACGGTGAAATGAAATTACAGAAAATATAGTTAATTACTGGTTTAGTTGTTGAAAAATATACAAACTTCTATAAAATAACTCACCCCAATATATTATATTATTAACGTCTGAAATACTTCATTTTAACTTTGGAATAAATTGCCAAACTGCCGCCCCTGAAAATTTGCCGCTCTAGGCTGCAACCTACTTAGCCTATTTAGAAATACGGCCCTGTGTTTAATATAAAATAAAAATCAGTTTTATGATTTGAAAAAGCTCTTGATTCTTTCTATCAGAAAACTCACTAAATCACATTATTTTGTTTTTTTCTTTTTTAGTTGATGCCAAGGATTTAGAAAAAGCAGCAAGTCTTGCAGAAAAATATCTTGATTTTCAAAGCATGATTGAAATTTGTGAAAAATCAGGAAATTCAAATAAATTTGAATTTTATAAGACAAAATTCGAAGAACAGGTAATAATTTTTTTTTTCAAACTGATTTTATAAGATAAATTAAAAAACTAATTTATCGATAATTTATATATTTTTTAAGGGCTTTTTCTGAATTCTATCTTACATGGCTTGTCAAAGAAAGTCATCAATCTCGTCTACTGAATGAGCTAAAAAATTGTCACTCATCGCAACAACAGCGAGCTGTTTCCCGTTTTCTTAAAAACCATCCAACCCTCTCTTGGGTTCACGACATTCATAGAGGACGATACGACTCTGCAGCTTTTACTCTCATTGATCTATCAGACAATGAATTAGATCGTCTCGGCCGTAAAAAGGTGACTTATTTTTTCAATGGAAATAAATTTATTACTCATAAAAAGAGGTGAAAACTTTTCAAAATTCGGTACTCTCTTTTATATCTATATTATGAAATTATAGGATGGCCTTAAAATGTCAATAAAACCAATAAAAAAATAAGTGTTCTGATGTGGCCATCCACTTGACTTTGCCATACAACCTGGCTCCTAAAATTACTTATAATCATGTAGGGGGGTTAGTTTTTACATTTTATAATTCTGGTGTCCCACTGATTATGTATACAAAATTTGGTTGAGTTTGCTCAAACGGCCTAGATTTTTAATTTTTAACCCCCCCCCCCCCCTCCACCTTAATTTTGGGTCGATATGCTCCAAAATCTAATCAGCTCTTAATCTCAATGGATCAAAACTACGTGTGAAATTTGGTTTCGATATTCACACTAGTTTTTGAGCTAGCTCGTCCACAAAAATTTGGTAACGCACAGACTAACTAACAGACATTTTGACAAAACAATTATTATCTCGAAAAATATAATTTTTTCGATGTTCACTTATTAGAGCTTTTTTGTAGAGTGAAATGCTATGGTTTTTCTCAATTTTTTTAATCAAAATATTGTAGTTTCAGTAGTTTTTGAGATATTTCGAAAAAAGAACCAAAAAACCACTTTTTTAATGCACGATTGCAATACTTGACCATACCCTGTCTGGTAAAGTAATTATGTTTTCTGTATTTTTTAAATGGAAGTTTTAAAGCTAGAGAGTCCAAATTAGTTCTCCGCATTAAAAATAAAAACATTTTGGCACTAGAACGAACTTTCTTTAATTTTTTGATCTTCAGGGCCAGGGCATCTGGTCAATGAGATTTTCTTCTTCTACATCTACACCATGGATGTCCAACCCACGAAACGACACAAAATTGTAAACTTCTTAAAAACTTTTTTATAATACTTTTTATTAAAAAAAAATTGTCCCAAAATGCCCTTAATATACACATATAAAAAGTCTTTGAAAATACCTAATTTATTTGTGTTTTCAAATTTAAATTCATTTTAAAAATTAAAATCTATGCACATGAACCAAATTCAACCAAATTTTGTATACATAATCACTAGGCCCTCAGTAATCTAAAAATGCGAAAACTAACCGCCCAAATTGGGGAGGGGTAAAAAAACTGAAAATCTGGGCAGTTGTACCAAACTCAACCAAATGTTTATAACTACATAATCAGTGAGCTCCAGTAAAAATGCAAAAACTAACCCCCCCCCCCCCTATATTATTATAAATAATATTATTAAATATTAATTATATGAGAGGGGCCAGGTTGTATGATAAAGTCAAGTGGATGGCCACATCAGAACGTGCCAATTTGTTTATAGATACTACCATGGCTGGTCTCCTTTAATTTTTGAAAAAATAGCCAAGGTTTCAACGTGTTAGATGTCGGAATCATATTACCCTGAATCACCTTATTAAAAAATAATAGATCTAAAAATAGTAATATAATATTACACAATGCCTGATTGAAATTATTATAGAAGAAAAAAAATTGTTCAAGAACTTAGTACCTAAATGATAAAAATAATTGAATTCACATAAGTGATGTATCTATTTTTCAGTCTATGCTGTCGCTGGCCAAACTCTCTTTACTAGCCTCAGATGACACGAACGAATCCAAATTAAATAATGTCAATGAAAAACTTCGACTTGTATCGTATCAAGAAGAGACCCCAGAGGATTCATTAAAGGCTCTGGGATTTTCTGTTGATAACCAACCAGTACTTTCACCAGTGGAATTAATAAATGTAAGTTTAATATTCAATTGGAAACGATTTTAGTTAAAATTACTCCAGATTCATGTAATATCACTATCTAACTATACTATACATATATAAAGCAAGAAATACTAGACTCTAAGCTTGCCTGCTGCCGTGTTTAAAGTTTAAAGTAATTTTGACTCCTTTCAACATTTAATTTGTAATAAGAAACGAATTTACTTTATTTAGGGACGAATCAAAGATTATAGTAGAAACTATTTTTACATGCAATTTTTAATATAGTAGATTGGGGGAAGACGCCTTAGTTTTTAACTTTATTTCATATAAAATAGCACATTGGTTTTATTTTTAACCAACCATTTTTCAATAAAATATGTACTTTTGTGATTAATAAAAAAATAAACTTTGAAAAACTATTTTTTACCTAAAAAAAAATAATAATTTGTAAACGTTTGCATTCCGGCATCTTACCTCAATCTTAGGGTAAGGTGACCGATACCTTTGGGGTAAGATGCCTTATGGGGAATCAATGCAAAGTGTTATTAAATCAATTCCAGTTTATTAAAATGTAATAATATTACTTTTTATTTTTTTAATGTTCTTTTATTCTTTTAAGTAATATTTCCGCTTTTGAAAGCTTTTTGCATGTCATTTTTGTTCCATGATTCTCGATTAAACTTTCTTATGTATGTCCGCGGCATTTCTGGAAAGAAACCATCGGAATAGTTTCTAAAAATTAATTTTAAATGTATAGTAATACAAACCAGCATCTTACACCAACGCAAAAACTAGGGCATCTTACCCCAAAAAAATGTTCGTTTTCTTCCCCCAAAGCATTGGACAAGACGCCGGCCCGCCTAGCACCGCGACGGGGGCCATTACGCGACTAATAGAAAGCCCACACTTCAAACTCACTAAAACTAACCGAGTTATTTCTCTTCCATCAAAACTACGGCTAATATGACTAAGTAAATTATGTTTGGATATGATTTCGGGTACTTACCAGAGCAATCAGGATGACAAAATCATTTAAAAACAACACTTAAAACTGTGATTAATCAACAAAAACTACTCTCTTTGGGCACGCGCCTTCATTTCAAATTATTGGCAAGCTGTTTTCTCGCTTCCATACTAAATTGACATTCGTCCCACATATAAATAACATTGTTAGTAAAGCTCGTAAAACTTGGGTTTTATCACGCGGATAACCTCATCCTTTCGAAACATAGATGCCCTTAAATTCTTGTTCGTTGCTCTCGTGAGAAGTAAACTTGAATACTGCAGTGTAATATGGGGTACATAAGGCATCCTTGGAAAGGGTCCAGCATAAATTTTTGAGGATGGTTAATTATAAACTAAAATTATTGGATAAAAATACTTGGTAGGTTTCACATTAAGATATAAAAAAATAAAACGAATTTGTTTTTAGAGAATCTTTAATCTCGATATATATATTTCGGGTGACTAATTAGTTAGCTCTCTCAAATAAAACGAATATACTAAATAATCAATTAGAAGTTAAAAAAAGTACAATAATTGATTACATTCTTTAAATATTTGCAAATTTGTTTTGTGTGTAAATTTTCATTTCTCAGAAGACCATTCAAAATTAAACAAAATAGACTTCTCCCTCCACGAATTTTAAATATTTACCCTTTTGTTATCTTAAAAATAAATTTTACCATTGAGTTGTGTTCAAATTCGAAATCCTCTTTTCTCAAGGGGCCATTCAGGATTAATCCAAGATAGACTTCCTACCTTTTCTCCCTCCAATAATTTTAAATATTTACCCTTTTGTTTTCTTAAACATAAATTTTACCATTGAGTTGTATTCAAATTTGAAATCCTCTTTTCTCAAAAGGCCATTCAAAATTAATCCAAAGTAGACTTCCTACCTTTTCTCCCTCCACTAATTTTAAATATTTACTCTTTTGTTATCTTAAAAAATAAATTTTACCATTGACTTGTATTCAATTTCGACTTATTCAGGTCAGTTACTTTCTGTATCTCCTGAAGATGGGTTAGTCACCCGAAATATATATATCGAGATTAAAGATTCTCTAAAAATAAATTCGTTTTATTTTTTTATATCTTAATGTGAAACCTACCAAGTATTTTTATCCAATAATTTTAAAAAAATGTTTCACCAAGTACCAACACCAAATTCCTTAAAAACAATTATAAACTAGGCATAAGTATAGATATGGCGTCTGGCAAGCGTGGTGACTTAATGCCAACCCCTTCCATTTGATGGAAGAGGCCTATATTCAGCAGTGGATTGTCGCTAGCGACAGGCAGGTGAATTCATCATCATCATCAGCCTGTCGATATCGACAATCCACTGCTGAATATAGGCCTCTTCCATCAAATGGAAGGGTTGGCATTAAGTCACCACGCTTGCCAGACGGATTGGTGACTAGGAATCAGATTATAGCCGGTCAAATATCAATGCAGGGACTCGGACTCGAACCCGGGACTCCTGCTTAGAAGGCTAGTGTCTTTAAGCTCTCGGCTAATCCGATTCCTAATTTGAATTATTACTATCTAATTTCACACCTGAAACTCAACACACTGGAACAACGACGTGATTACAATGACATTTCCTTCCTTTTTAAACTTATTTCTGGGAAAATTGTATGTCCAAAAATTCTATCTTGGCTAAATTTTAGAATCCCATCACATAGCACGAGATTCCAAGATATGTTTGTAGTTCCACATCACTCGACCAACTTCGGTAAAACCAACGCCATCGACAAAATTCAAACACTAGCATATAAACACTCGACCAATCTCGACCTTTCCAGCACAATTCCTCACCAACTCAAAAAAATCATCTTAAAACCATCAGCCACATTGTAAAAACCACTTCAGTGTAATAAGTTTGTTTTTTCTCTCTGATACCTATCTGTTATTTTATTATATCCATATTGTTTTAATATTGTATCCTGTATATGTTTCTTTTTCTGTATTGGACACCTTGCCCGAAAAACTAGCTAATCCAGCTAAATAAATAAATGAGTGTGGGTGAACCACGTGATACGGCGTCTCACCCCAATCTACCCTACTACTGTCCTGGAATGATTTTTGAAAAATTTCCATCTTTTTTCAAAAAAAAGATACTTAAATCTTTGCATTAATTATTTAATTTGTATTTTGATTTTCTTTTTCTATATGGACACACTTATCTTTCCATTTTCATTTGAAACTTTTGTTTTAATTATTATTTATATTTTTCCAGGTATATTTGACCGAGGAAAATGATTCTCTGACAGAATTAGATCTTTTTAAAGCATACGGTTTACTTGATTATGTAGCAGATGACCTATTAAAAGATGAACTCAAGTAAGTAACGCAATGACCATTCGACCCCCGCCCAGCCCATAAAATTCTTTCTTCTTTTCACGATGGAGGGGCCAACCCAGGCCTTTAGGGGTTGCACCTTTCTCTCTCATCATTTTCATAA
>JALMQS010000025.1:922902-982535 GCA_024734495.1 Forficula auricularia
ACAAAGGCTCATAGGTATTTATTAAATTCATTTTTTTTTAATGAAAATGATGGAGAGAAGGAGTTACACCAAAAAGGTGCAACCCCTAAAGGCCTGGGTTGGCTTCATCGTGAAAAAGAAGAAAGAATTTTATGGGCTGGCGGGGGGTCGAATGGTCATTGCGTTACTTACTTGAGTTCATTTCAAGGGTCATCTGCTACATAATCAAGTAAACCGTATGCTTTAAAAAGATCTAATTGTCAGAGAATCATTTTTCTCGGTCAAGTACCTGGAAAAATATAAATAATAATTAAAACAAAAGTTTCAAATGAAAATGGAAAGATAAGTGTGTCCATATAGAAAAAGAAAATCAAAATACAAATTAAATAATTAATGCAAAGATTTAAGTATCTTTTTTTTGAAAAAAGATGGAAATTTTTCAAAAATCATTCCAGGACAGTAGTAGGGTAGATTGGGGTGAGACGCCGTATCACGTGGTTCACCCACACTCATTTATTTATTTAGCTGGATTAGCTAGTTTTTCGGGCAAGGTGTCCAATACAGAAAAAGAAACATATACAGGATACAATATTAAAACAATATGGATATAATAAAATAACAGATAGGTATCAGAGAGAAAAAACAAACTTATTACACTGAAGTGGTTTTTACAATGTGGCTGATGGTTTTAAGATGATTTTTTTGAGTTGGTGAGGAATTGTGCTGGAAAGGTCGAGATTGGTCGAGTGTTTATATGCTAGTGTTTGAATTTTGTCGATGGCGTTGGTTTTACCGAAGTTGGTCGAGTGATGTGGAACTACAAACATATCTTGGAATCTCGTGCTATGTGATGGGATTCTAAAATTTAGCCAAGATAGAATTTTTGGACATACAATTTTCCCAGAAATAAGTTTAAAAAGGAAGGAAATGTCATTGTAATCACGTCGTTGTTCCAGTGTGTTGAGTTTCAGGTGTGAAATTAGATAGTAATAATTCAAATTAGGAATCGGATTAGCCGAGAGCTTAAAGACACTAGCCTTCTAAGCAGGAGTCCCGGGTTCGAGTCCGAGTCCCTGCATTGATATTTGACCGGCTATAATCTGATTCCTAGTCACCAATCCGTCTGGCAAGCGTGGTGACTTAATGCCAACCCTTCCATTTGATGGAAGAGGCCTATATTCAGCAGTGGATTGTCGATATCGACAGGCTGATGATGATGATGAATTCACCTGCCTGTCGCTAGCGACAATCCACTGCTGAATATAGGCCTCTTCCATCAAATGGAAGGGGTTGGCATTAAGTCACCACGCTTGCCAGACGCCATATCTATACTTATGCCTAGTTTATAATTGTTTTTAAGGAATTTGGTGTTGGTACTTGGTGAAACATTTTTTTAAAATTATTGGATAAAAATACTTGGTAGGTTTCACATTAAGATATAAAAAAATAAAACGAATTTATTTTTAGAGAATCTTTAATCTCGATATATATATTTCGGGTGACTAACCCATCTTCAGGAGATACAGAAAGTAACTGACCTGAATAAGTCGAAATTGAATACAAGTCAATGGTAAAATTTATTTTTTAAGATAACAAAAGAGTAAATATTTAAAATTAGTGGAGGGAGAAAAGGTAGGAAGTCTACTTTGGATTAATTTTGAATGGCCTTTTGAGAAAAGAGGATTTCAAATTTGAATACAACTCAATGGTAAAATTTATGTTTAAGAAAACAAAAGGGTAAATATTTAAAATTATTGGAGGGAGAAAAGGTAGGAAGTCTACTTTGGATTAATTTTGAATGGCCTTTTGAGAAAAGAGGATTTCGAATTTGAATACAACTCAATGGTAAAATTTATTTTTAAGATAACAAAAGGGTAAATATTTAAAATTCGTGGAGGGAGAAGTCTATTTTGTTTAATTTTGAATGGTCTTCTGAGAAATGAAAATTTACACACAAAACAAATTTGCAAATATTTAAAGAATGTAATCAATTATTGTACTTTTTTTAACTTCTAATTGATTATTTAGTATATTCGTTTTATTTGAGAGAGCTAACTAATTAGTCACCCGAAATATATATATCGAGATTAAAGATTCTCTAAAAACAAATTCGTTTTATTTTTTTATATCTTAATGTGAAACCCACCAAGCATTTTTATCCAATAATTTTAGTTTATAATTAACCATCCTCAAAAATTTATGCTGGACCCTTTCCAAGGATGCCTTATGTACCCCATATTACACTGCAGTATTCAAGTTTACTTCTCACGAGAGCAACGAACAAGAATTTAAGGGCATCTATGTTTCGAAAGGATGAGGTTATCCGCGTGATAAAACCCAAGTTTTACGAGCTTTACTAACAATGTTATTTATATGTGGGACGAATGTCAATTTAGTATGGAAGCGAGAAAACAGCTTGCCAATAATTTGAAATGAAGGCGCGTGCCCAAAGAGAGTAGTTTTTGTTGATTAATCACAGTTTTAAGTGTTGTTTTTAAATGATTTTGTCATCCTGATTGCTCTGGTAAGTACCCGAAATCATATCCAAACATAATTTACTTAGTCATATTAGCCGTAGTTTTGATGGAAGAGAAATAACTCGGTTAGTTTTAGTGAGTTTGAAGTGTGGGCTTTCTATTAGTCGCGTAATGGCCCCCGTCGCGGTGCTAGGCGGGCCGGCGTCTTGTCCAATGCTTTGGGGGAAGAAAACGAACATTTTTTTGGGGTAAGATGCCCTAGTTTTTGCGTTGGTGTAAGATGCTGGTTTGTATTACTATACATTTAAAATTAATTTTTAGAAACTATTCCGATGGTTTCTTTCCAGAAATGCCGCGGACATACATAAGAAAGTTTAATCGAGAATCATGGAACAAAAATGACATGCAAAAAGCTTTCAAAAGCGGAAATATTACTTAAAAGAATAAAAGAACATTAAAAAAATAAAAAGTAATATTATTACATTTTAATAAACTGGAATTGATTTAATAACACTTTGCATTGATTCCCCATAAGGCATCTTACCCCAAAGGTATCGGTCACCTTACCCTAAGATTGAGGTAAGATGCCGGAATGCAAACGTTTACAAATTATTATTTTTTTTTAGGTAAAAAATAGTTTTTCAAAGTTTATTTTTTTATTAATCACAAAAGTACATATTTTATTGAAAAATGGTTGGTTAAAAATAAAACCAATGTGCTATTTTATATGAAATAAAGTTAAAAACTAAGGCGTCTTCCCCCAATCTACTATATTAAAAATTGCATGTAAAAATAGTTTCTACTATAATCTTTGATTCGTCCCTAAATAAAGTAAATTCGTTTCTTATTACAAATTAAATGTTGAAAGGAGTCAAAATTACTTTAAACTTTAAACACGGCAGCAGGCAAGCTTAGAGTCTAGTATTTCTTGCTTTATATATGTATAGTATAGTTAGATAGTGATATTACATGAATCTGGAGTAATTTTAACTAAAATCGTTTCCAATTGAATATTAAACTTACATTTATTAATTCCACTGGTGAAAGTACTGGTTGGTTATCAACAGAAAATCCCAGAGCCTTTAATGAATCCTCTGGGGTCTCTTCTTGATACGATACAAGTCGAAGTTTTTCATTGACATTATTTAATTTGGATTCGTTCGTGTCATCTGAGGCTAGTAAAGAGAGTTTGGCCAGCGACAGCATAGACTGAAAAATAGATACATCACTTATGTGAATTCAATTATTTTTATCATTTAGGTACTAAGTTCTTGAACAATTTTTTTTCTTCTATAATAATTTCAATCAGGCATTGTGTAATATTATATTACTATTTTTAGATCTATTATTTTTTAATAAGGTGATTCAGGGTAATATGATTCCGACATCTAACACGTTGAAACCTTGGCTATTTTTTCAAAAATTAAAGGAGACCAGCCATGGTAGTATCTATAAACAAATTGGCACGTTCTGATGTGGCCATCCACTTGACTTTATCATACAACCTGGCCCCTCTCATATAATTAATATTTAATAATATTATTTATAATAATATAGGGGGGGGGGGGGTTAGTTTTTGCATTTTTACTGGAGCTCACTGATTATGTAGTTATAAACATTTGGTTGAGTTTGGTACAACTGCCCAGATTTTCAGTTTTTTTACCCCTCCCCAATTTGGGCGGTTAGTTTTCGCATTTTTAGATTACTGAGGGCCTAGTGATTATGTATACAAAATTTGGTTGAATTTGGTTCATGTGCATAGATTTTAATTTTTAAAATGAATTTAAATTTGAAAACACAAATAAATTAGGTATTTTCAAAGACTTTTTATATGTGTATATTAAGGGCATTTTGGGACAATTTTTTTTTAATAAAAAGTATTATAAAAAAGTTTTTAAGAAGTTTACAATTTTGTGTCGTTTCGTGGGTTGGACATCCATGGTGTAGATGTAGAAGAAGAAAATCTCATTGACCAGATGCCCTGGCCCTGAAGATCAAAAAATTAAAGAAAGTTCGTTCTAGTGCCAAAATGTTTTTATTTTTAATGCGGAGAACTAATTTGGACTCTCTAGCTTTAAAACTTCCATTTAAAAAATACAGAAAACATAATTACTTTACCAGACAGGGTATGGTCAAGTATTGCAATCGTGCATTAAAAAAGTGGTTTTTTGGTTCTTTTTTCGAAATATCTCAAAAACTACTGAAACTACAATATTTTGATTAAAAAAATTGAGAAAAACCATAGCATTTCACTCTACAAAAAAGCTCTAATAAGTGAACATCGAAAAAATTATATTTTTCGAGATAATAATTGTTTTGTCAAAATGTCTGTTAGTTAGTCTGTGCGTTACCAAATTTTTGTGGACGAGCTAGCTCAAAACCTAGTGTGAATATCGAAACCAAATTTCACACGTAGTTTTGATCCATTGAGATTAAGAGCTGATTAGATTTTGGAGCATATCGACCCAAAATTAAGGTGGAGGGGGGGGGGGGGGTTAAAAATTAAAAATCTAGGCCGTTTGAGCAAACTCAACCAAATTTTGTATACATAATCAGTGGGACACCAGAATTATAAAATGTAAAAACTAACCCCCCTACATGATTATAAGTAATTTTAGGAGCCAGGTTGTATGGCAAAGTCAAGTGGATGGCCACATCAGAACACTTATTTTTTTATTGGTTTTATTGACATTTTAAGGCCATCCTATAATTTCATAATATAGATATAAAAGAGAGTACCGAATTTTGAAAAGTTTTCACCTCTTTTTATGAGTAATAAATTTATTTCCATTGAAAAAATAAGTCACCTTTTTACGGCCGAGACGATCTAATTCATTGTCTGATAGATCAATGAGAGTAAAAGCTGCAGAGTCGTATCGTCCTCTATGAATGTCGTGAACCCAAGAGAGGGTTGGATGGTTTTTAAGAAAACGGGAAACAGCTCGCTGTTGTTGCGATGAGTGACAATTTTTTAGCTCATTCAGTAGACGAGATTGATGACTTTCTTTGACAAGCCATGTAAGATAGAATTCAGAAAAGCCCTTAAAAAATATATAAATTATCGATAAATTAGTTTTTTAATTTATCTTATAAAATCAGTTTGAAAAAAAAAATTATTACCTGTTCTTCGAATTTTGTCTTATAAAATTCAAATTTATTTGAATTTCCTGATTTTTCACAAATTTCAATCATGCTTTGAAAATCAAGATATTTTTCTGCAAGACTTGCTGCTTTTTCTAAATCCTTGGCATCAACTAAAAAAGAAAAAAACAAAATAATGTGATTTAGTGAGTTTTCTGATAGAAAGAATCAAGAGCTTTTTCAAATCATAAAACTGATTTTTATTTTATATTAAACACAGGGCCGTATTTCTAAATAGGCTAAGTAGGTTGCAGCCTAGAGCGGCAAATTTTCAGGGGCGGCAGTTTGGCAATTTATTCCAAAGTTAAAATGAAGTATTTCAGACGTTAATAATATAATATATTGGGGTGAGTTATTTTATAGAAGTTTGTATATTTTTCAACAACTAAACCAGTAATTAACTATATTTTCTGTAATTTCATTTCACCGTCTAGGACAACTTAATTCAAATTGAACACAGTTCTTCAATTAGGCAAAAGATAGTCATTAGAATTAAAATATAAAAATATAAATCCGGCCCTGCTCTCAAGGGTCAGGCTATTTGCCCGAAAAGCAAGTTAGCGCTCGGGTTCGACTCTTCAGGGGACGAAACCCTCTGACATGCAATATCACATACTACTAAAGGTCATTTGTACTTACCTCCGTACCTACCTGTCTCCCCAGGGGTGGGAGGGGAGGGGGGGGTCAGGGAGGTACTAAGGGCATTTCCTTCTGTGTCTGTACCTATATCCAGGGGCTACTAAAGGGCTTTTGTATATATACCTATGTTTGTCCGTCCCTCCAGGGGGAGGGTTGGAGTCCAGGGGAGGGGTTTGAAGGTGGGGTCAGAGCGAGGAGAGTTAGGGATGTGGGGGTCCAGAGGGTACTAAAGGACATTTCTCTCTGTGTCTATACCTATATCACATACTACTAAAAGGCATTTGTGCCTGTCTCTATATGTACCTATATTTCTATGTTCCCCCCCCTCAGGGGTTGAGAGGTGCGGGCGTGAGGGGTCTAGGGGTAGATTTACTAGGGTAGAGGGTGATCAGAAGTGGGGCAGACGTTCCGGGGTTTGGGAGAGAGTCGGTGGGATGGGGAGTGGTTGGAGATGGAGAAGAGGGAGTGTTCAAGTTATGGGGTCCAGGGGGCGAAGCCCCCGTGACAGCAAGAGGCCCACCGAAGGTGGGCATTGCAGCTAGTTCATCTATTAAAATCTTAGATTTAACCTTAAATTGTTTTTTTTTTTAATAGGTATATATATTTTTTAAGTCGTAAAAATGATATGAAGTGAATTCTATTCAATAGAGTTCAGAAAACGGTGTTAAAATTTTAGGTTATGTTTTTTTAACGTGACTGTACATTTTACGCTACTATTCTATTTTATTTATGAATGGATCGTTTCAAGTCATTGATATTTTATCCCCTTCACTAAAAATAATCGCCCAAATATGTTTGTTTTTTATCAAAACTACGTGGTAAATAATTTCAATTTTTTTTTAAGTTACTCCGAATATATTATTCTAACAAATATTAGTTTTTCATCAAGATGGGGAAAGTCCTTCAATGAAAAAAAAATAAAATAATGATCATTTTCCCACCCTTTCCCAATCTATCATATGTAAAAAATTTCATTTTTAATCGCAATTATTTCATGTTTGGTGTTGTAAATCTTCAAATTTTAAAAGCCTCATTTGAGATAATTAATTTTAAAAGTGTGTTATTATGCTTTTAATGACTTATATTCCAAGTTTGGAAGACTTCTTGAATTTTTGCATTTGTGAAAGAACTACCTTAAAACACCTTTGAAATCGCTTTTTTAGTTTATTAAAACGTTATTTTTTTTTATTACAATATTCATTATATCTAAGTTGTTTTTGAAAAAATTAACCATTTCACTAACCCAGAGCGCCGACTAATTCCCGACGTCTATTTTCAAATTGACTAAGAAGCACACTAAATGCGTCCGTTCCTCGTGTGGAGTCCACGTGATGGGAGGCTCCCGATAAAATTAAATCACCAAGGGTTAAAAGATGTAAGCAAAGTTCATTGTATCGTCCACTGGTATCGGAACCCAAATCTAGTCGAGCTATTACTCCATGCTAAAAAAAATAACACTTAGATTTAAAGAAATGATACATAAATAAGTACAATTAAAAAAAAAAAAAAAACATAGAAAAAGAAACTAAAATAATTAGAGATTTGTATTATTGTTTCGAAACAAATGACATTACCAATCGGAGAAGTGGATCTAAAAGTCCATGATTTCCAGAAGCTGCTGTCCATGGAAGTCCATTAAAGTCATTAATATCTTGACGATTTCGAAATTCCAGAATCTCATTTACTGTTCCCTTGAAAATAAAAGAAGAAAGTAATGTTATATTTTCTGATAGAAGAGATTGATTATTTGTATAACTAGGCTTTTAATTATGATTAAATTGTCACTGAAGAAGGAAAGATCCTCCGAAACTTTGATTTTTAATGGACTTCAAAAAAGGGGGAGGTTCTCAATTGTTCTGATTAACATTTTGTTAAACTACCTAACGGAGGGGTTGATAACCCCTAGAATTAAATAAAATTAAAAATATTTCTTGAGCTGAGATGCAAGATCGTCTTGTTTCTCATTTCTTATAATAAAATTAAATAAATTTGCAAGCCGAGTGAAAAACATTTCTTAGAAAATGATAACTGGCTGTCGAGCGCTTGGCCTCAGTCTTTACCGTTAAGCGAGCGCGAGCGGTCGGCTAGGTCGACCGCGCTCTCGTTCTCCAGGTAATAATCACTTTCACTTACTTTCTCCATTAATATCATCACTCCTAAACTATTTCTTATGTTAGCAATTCTTTAATAGATTATAATTTTTAACCGACTTCTCAATTCGAATGAATTTTTTTTTGTGTCCATGTTACCTGATATCAGTCTATTATATGAAATGAACTAACAATGTATCTGACTGTCCAACCAGACATATATATTATCTAAGCCAGAAGGCAGTGAAGAGAAAATAAATATTCAGAAACGTGATCAAATGAAATACTGATGAATTAAAATCTTAATTAATATGGTTAGGTATTTAAGAATTTGTAAAAAGACTTTTTTACCCATACTCTTCTTATTTAATAAGCTTTTAACCTCTACTTCTATGATGTTGTATATTATTAACCGACTTCAAAAAAAGAGGAGGTTTTCAATTCGACTGAATTTTTTTTGTGTCTATGTTACCTGATATCTTCGCCAATTGTGAACTGATTTTGATTTTTTTGCATTCGGGTTCACTATAGTTCCCGTTTTTATTTCATTGGCATTAGACCTTTTTTGTTATGATTGTTCAGGAATAACTTCTTTGTTTATGAACCGATTTTAATGATTCTTTCTGCATTTGGATCAGTATAGCTCCAAGGTAGTCAAGAAACCTATTTTTTTTAATTTATTTTATGTATGTTTAGCGAGAACTTTTTGCCACGTGGACCGATTTCGATGATTCTTTTTTTATTGGAAAGGGGATACCTTAGGGGTGGTCCCATATTAATTTGGTCAAGTTCTGATGATATGATCAATGACGAAATGAAGTAAATCTCCAATTCTTATGAGCAAATAATCGAAATTATAATTAATAAAATCTTTTATAAAAAAAAATCTTAAAACATTCATTTAAAACCCGCAAACGTTTCGAGAGAATTTCTATATTTATGAATTGAATTTTATTATCATTTTCTGATTCATTCACCAGACGCTTTTTCTTACGAGATGCATGCAGGGTATTTATTATATTAAGCCATTATTGTTAGGGTTCGTGGCTGTGATGAAACTGTACTAGATGAAGGAGGATATCAGCCAAAGAAAAGCCAAATCAGATCACTGGGTTCAATAAAACACCTTTAATAAGACGTTCCGGCCTGAATTTTATTTGGCCATCTTCAGTCAGTTAAGTCACTATTAATAACATCACTAAAAAGAGAAAAATAAAAATAATTTTTATAAAAAAATAAAACCGACTTCCCTTGTAGAAGAGTCTGAAGAAGGGAAGAGTTCAGATGATGGGGCACACACTGAGACATGGGGGACTGCTTAGGGGATGATCATTTGGAGGGGAGGTGGGAAAGAAAAGGAGAAGGGAAAGGCCCAGATCAGAATATTTCAACCAAATAATTGGGGATATGGGATGCAAGACATTTAGAGAGGTCAAACAGCTGGCGGGGGACAGAGCCGAGTGGGGTCTCGAGGTGGTTGCGTCAAACCAGTCTTAGGACTGTATACTCAATGATGATGAAAACCGACTTCCAAAAGTGATTTCATGTTAATATTTCGTTGTTTAGTTGTAACTAAATTAGATAATTATTTTATACCTTTTAGTGTATTTTATTTGATTTTTGAATTCTTATTATTATTTTATTTGTTGCAGTTAATTTTTTTGATGTCGGTTTTATTTTTTTTATATAAAATTATAAAGGTTGAAAATTAGGTTTTATTTATTTTTATCATTATCCTTCAGTGGCGACCAGGGGCGGATCTAAGTAAGGGCTAATAGGGTTGTGGCCCAGGGTTTCGAAGGTATTAAAGGGACCCCTAAAGTAAAAATAAAATGATTTTTAAAAAGGTACATGTTTGCAAATTATTTTATGATGCTATATATGTTGCAATATTTGAGAAACTTTGAGTTGTCGATTTTTTTTTTTTTTTTTTTTTTTTTTTTTTTTTTAATGCAATCGAATGCAAGAAGAAGGGGTGCACCGAGGCTGAGATGCAGCCCCTATGGATCTCGAAAGACCCTTGCATTACCGAAGAGAAGGGAAAGTTGATTAAGTGAGAGGGGTGTAGACGTAGGTGTCTATGCACTCCGGTTTTTGAAAAGGTTTGAAGATTATAAGTGCTGGGAAAGATAGAGGCTGGAAGAGAGTTCCAGTTCCTTGAAGTCATGGGGATATATGTATTCGCGAATGAAGTGGTCCCAGCACTTTTCCAATTTGACCGCGAAAGAGTGTTGGGAGTCGGCAAAGCGTGTGCTACGTGCAAAGCATGCAAGCGGGGGGAATTGTGTTGATTTTATTTCATCAGAGCACCTGCCGTGATAGTATCTATAGAAAAGGGAAAGGGCAGAGACATTTCTTCGATGAGCCGAGCGTGTCGAGGGAGTCGGTGAGGGTAGAATTGTCAATTAGCCTGACGGCTCGTTTCTGAATTGCATCCAGGGTAGCAAAGAGAAATATTTTGAGGCTCCTCTCCACAGATGAGAGCCGTATTCGAGACAGGGGCGGATTTGGGCCTTGTAGATGGTGAGAATTAAATTCCCTCATACTTTTTGATATTTCCCGGTTTTCCCTGTTTGTGGCCACCCTGGTTAGATATTAGTACTAATTTATTTACTTCAATTTTTGTATTTTTTTTTCATTTGAGGTCCAGCCTCACTTGTACTCATTCGGCACACCTTGGGCTGCCTCTCCATCAAATATTCACAAGGTAATAAGATATAATATAATAAGATACCAAAAGAAATGTGGGTAATTAATAATTAATTATTTACCGTTAATATTTCTGCAACATCACAAACAAATTTCTCAATATCGGAACGTTCCGATTGACCATCAGAAATTTCTTCAGCCATATGAACCAGCATTCTAAGTAGTTGATGACATTTCGAAACCTATTTAAGAAACAAACAAAATAAAAAACCTTCCAAAATATATACCTAATTTTCTATTCTATATTTTTTAAGTGTATTAAACCGGATGAGTTTTTTTATCTTGAGACAATCTTATAACTCAAAAACAGTGAATTATATGAAAAAAGTTTCAAATAAAAGTTTATTAATATCAGGGGAAACTAAACTACGTTATTGTTTATCGACCTAGAACAAGCTTTCAAGGGTATTTCAGAGGTCAAGTTCTGTTTTTTAAATAGAAACCTATATGTTTCTGTACGTATTCTTAATATACAATAAAAACTGGACAACTTTTATTAGAACATTTTTTTATACGAGATCAAATAAACAAAATATTAAATCAATTAGATCTCAAAAGAATTCCCAATAATTATTTTTAACAATCATTCAACTTAATTATCAAATATTTAATTATCAAATAAATATTTAAATAATTAATAATTTATCTTCTGGATGAATTCCAGTTCCAATTTCGTTATTTTGGCCTTTTAAGTTTCTTCGTAGCCTTTACATTTCCTGTTTTTTTTTGTTTTTTTTAAATAGATTTACAACACGATAAAATGAAGCTCCTGAGGGCAAAATTATTAAATTATTAATTATTATTAAATTATTTATTTAATAATTAAACATTTGATCATTATTATTTGATAATTAAGTTGAATGATTGTTAAAAATAATTATTAGGATTTTTTTTGAGATCTAATTGATTTAATATTTTTTTTTATTTGATGTCGTATAAAAAAATAGTTCTAATGAAAGTTGTTCAGTTTTTTATTTGTAAATTTAGAATAGTAAGAAACTATAGGTTTCCATTTAAAAAACAGAACTTGACCTCGAAATACCCTCGAAAGCCTGTTCTAGGTCGACAAACAATAACATAGTTTAGTTTCCTTGATATAAATAAACTTTTTTCATATACTGTACTGTTTTTGAGTTATAAGACTTGTCATCTTAATTGAATGAATAGAAAATATTATTAATACTTAAGTATATATTTTAAGAAAAGAAAAACATTCTCACCTCTCTATAAAAATGATCTTTATAGGTAAGTCCACCAATTAGAATCACTCCTCGCTTGACCATTAGTGATTTGATAGCTGAATCGATAGTTTGTGCAAGACTGAAAGAAATAGACATTTGTAAAATTACAGATTTTATAGAGAAAAATTTTTCCATGTTGGACACCCATGGGGGACAAAATAAAATTATTACATGAAAAAATTTGTAACTAAATATATTATTCATATTCTAGTTAAATTTACCTTCCATTTTGAAAACTACAAATAGCTTGAGCAGCCACAATTTTCTCGCTGATTTCAGAAAGTGCTTGAGTTGTAGAGACAGTAGAATCATGCCAGGTAATTAAACCCAATCTATAAGGAATAATATTTTATATTTATAATTGGAAATGAGAAAAAATAGGATAATAATTATTAGAGATAATATAATAAAGGAACAATGAAATTTAATTTGAAGTACTAAAATCTGTTCAATAGTATTTTCGAAAAGATTTTCTTATCGAGAGTATGAGAGTTGTTGATTTTTTAAGAAGAAATCAATGAGAGTGTCCTCTGCTTGATACAAATAAACATATACTATATATTTATTTATATTTGAAGAGATTTTCTCTTTGGAGAGAGACGGACTAGTATAATTTTTAATTGAAAAGTAATGGAAGGCAGCCCAAGGATAGTGAAGAAAAAAATTATTACATTTCCAAATAAGATGTATTTATTGGACTGTCATTCTTTTTTCCCCTTTCCTTTAAAACCAACGTTTCGGAGGATTCTTCCCTCCTTCTTCAGGGTTTCAAAGGGTCAATGAAGGAAACAAACAAGATGCTTCTCAAAAAATAAAAATTAAGTAAAAGTGGGTTTCCCATAAAATAAAATAAAACAAAATTGAGTTTTGATTTGTATATAATTCGGGTTGTCATCCCATCGTCAGGAGTCAGGAGTCACCTTAAAAGTTAAAGATGCTTCTCTCCTCTTTGAAATTTGTCTTTTCTTAACAGAAGCATTAAATATAATTTTTTTCTGTTGGTTTTAAAGGAAAGGCTGTCTTCCATTACTTTTCAATTATATTTATTTATGATATTGAGGCAAGAAGGTGCAACCTTTGTAGCCCGGGCTGGTTTGTGAAAAGGAGTAGCAATCTCAAAAATGGGTCAGAGCTGAAGGTACTTGAACCCGTCATTTCGAAAAGGGAACGAGTCACACTTTTTTCAAAATAGCTTTTTGGCGCCATTTTATATATATCTGTATGATAAATACTTTTTTATAAATAAATAAACATCACAAAACTAATATATGTTTTTCTTTATCTACTTCTATGTTCAATTTCTTTAGCACCCTAGACTTTTTTTATAAAAAACAATTTTTTGTTGATCCTGAAAAGTTTTCATTTATGGACTTGTTGCCTTTTCGAAATGAAGGGCTCACTTGTGGATGCGGGTCTTATATATATAGGTATATGTTTAGCAAGCAGAGGCCACCCTCTTTGATTTTCTCTTAAAAATAAAAAAAATATTAATTGAATGTAATGGAAGGCAGCCCAGGGGTAGGGAAGAAGAAAAAAATAACACATATCAAATAAGGTGTAATTTATTGGAATCCTTCCTCCTTTCCTTTCAAACCGACGTTTCGGAGGATTTTCCCTCCTTCTTCAGGGTTCAAAGGGTCAATGAATGAAACAAATAAAATGTTTCCTTCTTCTCTCCACAGTAGTGTTCAAAACTTTCTTCTTTTTTAGCAAAGACATAGAAAAACAATTTTTTTTTTACTCCTTTTTAAACACTACTGTGGAGAGAAGAAGGAAACATTTTATTTGTTTCATTCATTGACCCCTTGAAACCCTGAAGAAGGAGGGAAAATCCTCCGAAACGTCGGTTTGAAAGGATTCCAATAAATTACACCTTATTTGATATGTGTTAATTTTTTCTTTCCTCACTACCTCTGGGCTGCCTTCCATTATATTCAATTAAAATTTCTACCAGTCCGTCTCTCTCCAGAGAAAATTTCGTTGCAAAAATAAAAAAAATATATTTCTCTTACTCTATCTATAAGTCCGGCTGTTCTAAGAAACGCAATAAACCAATTTAAAGCATTTTGTTTGTCTTCCAGTTGATAGCTAACTTGCAAGGACATCGATCCCGCGAGACACATAGCTAAAAAATAAATAAAAGCAAACTATAAAAAAAAAGTTCATTTAATACAAAATAAGTTGAAAACAACACAAAGATCAATTAATAGAAGATTCTTAGGAATAAAAAAAAAAAAATAGAATTAAAGGAGACAATAAAAGAGTCCGTTTTCTGGTGGAAAGATAAATTTTTTAATTTATTTATAACGAAACTATAGCTTCGAGGGCTTTGAAATTCTTTCATACATCAATTCCCGTGAATAAATTGTAATAGACAGATGAAGGGGACAAAGCCGTCGAAACTATAAATAAATTAAAAAATTTATTTTTCCAGCAGAAGGCGACACTCTTTTATTGTCTCTTTGAATTAAATATAATGTAAATTTTTTAAGTTAATAGGTATATTATATTATAAATCAAATGTTGTATTTGTGTATTACAAGACCCAAATTAGGCAATAAATAAATAAATAAAAATATGTGGGAGCCTCATCCACATAAGCTCATGGGGGAAGCGAAACTTCTTTATTAGTAGATGTTATTTGTGAATAAAGCCCAAAATTTTATCCCCCTTAAATAAATCATACTCCAAAGACATATCTATTAAGCATAAAAAAGTTATATACAAATAACGGATGAATGGTGAATGAGGATATGGGATTATTTGGTCAATTAAAACCAATCGACTTGATTGGGGAATAATGGAGATTGAAATAATTATCGGAAAAGAGGTTTTTTTATCTAATTAGATTTTTCCTCTTATTAAAAACAAGGACTAAAGATGAATAAGGACACTCGATGGTGGAGAAGTAATCTCCGGAATCGAAGCAAAATACAATGTATACATTAATTAATGTAAAATAATTGGTTTAATAAAATATATAAAAAAAAAATATACAAATAACATCTATGTTTAAATAATTTAAATTTCCTAATTTTAATCAATATTATTTGTCATTAACTATTTGTGAGGTTTTAAAATAATATTTAAATTTCCTAATTTTTATAAATTTTTTTGTCATTAAATATTTGTGGGTTTTAAAAAAATTATATCACCTCTATTGAGTCATTTCCCCTTTATTGTAACAAAAAAAAAATCAAACAGATAGGTCGCTAAAGAAGTTTCACTTCAAAAAAAAAAAAAACGTTAAAATGATGATATGTAAAGAAATTTACAAGATTTTGGTGAATCACTTTTCTCAGTCCATCGTGGATCGCCACCAGGAATATCATCCACGAGTTCAGTAGCGATGTTAATAACACACCGATCTAAAGCCGAATCTTGATCAGTGGAGGAATTATCCTCTGGAGGAAATAATTCATTTAAAATTGGTGTACTTTGAACCTAAAAACATATTTAAAAAATTAAAATCTTAAAAAAAATAGATAAATATTTTGAACAAACTTACCAGAGATCTATTATTTTTTATGAAATAAATAAAAGCCGCTTTAAATCGTAATTTCGAATCATGTTTAATAGATAATTCAGTTAAGTCGCCGTCATCAATGGTAACATGCAATCCCCCAACTGGGACAGTGTTGCTACCAAGTCCAACAACACTCATGGAAATATCAGTGGCAACACTAGAATCGATACTGAAATCAAATCAAAAATAACTAAGTTAATTATAATTTCATTTTCTAGATACTCTTCGAAATGGATTGATAAATTTAGAATCGATGAAGTTGTTGAAAAAATTGGGGAATAGAGAACACTGTGGAAGAATCTGAAGAAGAGAAGGGCCTAAATATAAGGACACTCCTTGACACAAGTAGAATTAGGCGCGCCGACAGAAAACCTCCCAAACATATCATTCGACTCAAACTCACTAGAATTCAGGGATAAATTTCAATGCTAGGCGTAACTCTAGGGTCCGACCTTTCATGGAATGACCATATCTCAACCACTGCTAAAGCTGCAGCAAGCTTGGTCTTCTATTTAGGTCTAGACACTATTATACTCCCAGTCAACTTCTTATACTGTATAAGGCTCAAATCGTCCCTGTCTCGAATATGGGTCTCATCTGTGGAGGGGTGCCTCCAAGCATTCTCTTGCTACACTGGATGCAATTCAGAAGCGAGCAATTAAACTAATAGGAGACCCGGCTCTAGCCAACTCACTCGACTCCTGGCTCACCGAAGAAACGTTTCTGCCCTTTCCCTGTACTACAGATACTATCACGGTGTCTGTTCAGTGGAGCTGAAATCAATTATCCCCCCTAAAGCCCTCTTTAGCGAGAAACACACGGTTTTCGAACGCTCAGCACCCCTTCGCTGTCAAATTGGATAAAAGTCGAACAAGCGCTTTCGCCAACTCTTTTATCCCTATGAATTCCAGAGACTGGAATTCGCTCCCAGCCACCGTCTTCCCCGTGACTTATAACCTTCACCTATTTAAGACCCGTATCCACAGATACCTTCGACCCCCGCCCCGCAAATTCTTTCTTCTTTTCACGATGGAGGGGAAAACCCAGGCCTTTAGGGGTTGCACTTTTTGGTGTAACTCCTTCTCTCATCATTTTCATTAAAAAAAAAATTGTTAAAAGATATTTTAGAAAGCGAAGTGGGAAAAAAGGGGAAGAAGAAATTGAAATATTTTCCTCAGATAATAAAAGATATGGGATGTGGGACTTTTAGAGAAGTCAATCAGGTGGCATCGGATAGAGTTGAGTGGAGGCGGGTGAGTGAGTCAAACCAGTCTTAGCCCGGGCGCAAATTGAGAGTAGTTGAGAGCCAGCAGAGACTTATTTTTGTTTAACACTTTAACAATTATTATAAATACTTGATTGAAATTTGTTCATACATTCACAGCAAAACTAAGCCATATCTATTTTTAAATTTTTATCGTTCTTTAAGCCTCTGCTGGCTCTCTCATACGGGCGCCCTGTGCTCAATACTTTTTGGAACTTGTAACTGTAATTACCAAGTGAAAGGAACTTGTACTTGTATGCGATTTCTTTTTTTTTTGGAAAGAATTGTAAGTATAAAATTAATAATTCTTTTGTTGTAGAGATCTTAATCTGAAATATTTAGCGAATTTAGGATATAAAAGCCAATAAATACACTTCAAAAAAGTGCAACACTTGAAAACATTTTGAACATTTTTAAATGAGGTAGGGATTCAAACTAAGGATTGACCAGCTTGCGGTCCGGACTTAAATCCCATTGAGCATGCATGGGACATACTGGGGAGGCGAGTCCGTGCTAGAGATCCTGCTCCAGAGACCATCCAGCAGCTCCGAGACTTCCTCCAAGAAGAGTGGGAAAAATCTGGACCATACTCAGGTTGTACGCCTAATCAGAAGTATGATTAGGAGCCTGGCGCCTGAGATCCAGACGAGGGGCGGTAATATTCCTTACTAGAACTTGAAATTTTTTTGAGAATTTTGTGGTAAAAAAAGACCAAAAAAATGAAAAATTTTGTTTTTATATATTTTTAATACCTACTTAAAAATATTATTCATTGTGATATTGTTTAAAAATAATTCTAAATGTATACAATTTATTATAAGTTTAAATAAAAAATATAAATTTGATATTTCTTTGAAAAAAATCTGAATTTTCCAAGTGTTCCACTTTTTTTGAAGCGCAGTGTATTATCCTTAGTAACAGACAATGAATCCAATTTTGTAACAACTTTCAAGGAATTCGGATGCCTCAAATTTTTTTCTACTAGAAGTGGAGTACTTATTTTGTTATTATGAATGAATCACCTATTAATGGTGGCGTCGAGGCTCCCTGGGCCAACACAAACACCCGGTGGGAAGTCTGCTGCAGTAACACTAACCAGGCCATGGCAACGGGAAAACCAGACAGGCGTTGAGTCACAAATTGAAGCTCCAAGGAGGCGATCTTCAGGAGATGAGCAGCTCAATTACATCGGAAGGATCATCGGCGCTAGACGCTTCCGCTAGAAAATCAATTTATATTATAGTTAAGTAAAAATAAAAATTTATTAACATATACATATTAGAGAAAAAAGAAAATAATTTATTTTAGACAAAAGGAACCCGGGACCTTCGAGAGCACTGTGCGATGATTTTAAAGCTACATGCTCTTATCCATTAAGTTACAGATCTCTGAGCTCAAACTAAATATTTACCTAATGTCTATACAGCGTGGCCATAGAAAAATGATTTCGAATTTCCCTGATAATTCTACGTTTTGCAGGAAATTTATTATACTTTTTTCCATGATTTGAATATCTTATTTGTATGATCGAGATATTTAAAGTTTTGATTAAAGTCATTTTTTTGTACTTTTTCAAATCGAAATTGAGCATCAAAAAAATTTTCTCGCATTTTTTAAGTATACAAAACTTTATCTTTTAATTTAATAGTTAGAGATATTGATGGTTAAAAACCAAAGGTTACTTTTCACTTAATAGCCGATATCTCAGCAATAAATAGTCGCATAGCGAACAAAAAATACTAAATTGAAGCTTGTATACCAGGGTCATTCCATGTCAACTCAACACACCCATTTTACCTCACCACTTTAGATTTTCTTGAAATTTGGTACACTGATATGCTGTGCTAATATGAATAAAAATACAAAATTTCAAATTTTTATCTTGAATAGTTTTTTTTATACGGCCTTGTGAAGTTTTCAAAAAATCGCAAAAAAACCACGAACAAACAGTTTCAAAATTGTTTGTTCGTGGTTTTTTTTGCGATTTTTTGAAAACTTCACAAGGCCGTATAAAAAAAACTATTCAAGTTAAAAATTTGAAATTTTGTATTTTTATTCATATTAGCACAGCATATCAGTGTACCAAATTTCAAGAAAATCTAAAGTGGTGAGGTAAAATTTTTATTTAAAGTGTGTTGATTTGGCACGGAATGACTCACCAGGCTCAATGACCAGGTATTTATAAAGCTTGGAAAAACTTTTTTTTCGAGACTGAAGGCAGTTTTAAAACAACAAAAAATTTTCAAAACTAGAAATTTTAAACTACAAAATTATATTTTTGTTCCCCAGTACGACCTTTATTATTTAAAAATCAATAAAAACATTCAAATTTTTTTTTTTTAATTTTTGACTGAGTGAATTTTCATTATCAATAATTAAATCTAATCCAATATGGAAGTTATCATGGCAGGAAAGTTAACAAAATGAAGAATTAATAAAATTAATTATTCGCGCCTTTTACTATTGACGATTCTATATTAAAAATATACGAGTTGAAGTTAAAATACTTGATGTTAATTTTTTTGCAACGAAATTTTCTCTGGAGAGAGACGGACTGGTAGAAATTTTAATTGAATGTAATGGAAGGCAGCCCAGGGGTAGGGAGGAAAGAAAAATTAACACATATCAAATAAGGTGTAATTTATTGGAATCCTTCCTCCTTTCCTTTCAAACCGACGTTTCGGAGGATTTTTCCTCCTTCTCAGGGTTTCAAAGGGTCAATGAATGAAACAAATAAAATGTTTCCTTCTTCTCTCCACAGTAGTGTTTAAAAAAGAGTAAAAAAAAAATTGTTTTTCTATGCCTTTGCTAAAAAAGAAGAAAGTTTTGAACACTACTGTGGAGAGAAGAAGGAAACATTTTATTTGTTTCATTCATTGACCCTTTGAAACCCTGAAGAAGGAGGGAAAAATCCTCCGAAACGTCGGTTTAAAAGGAAAGGAGGAAGGATTCCAATAAATTACACCTTATTTGATATGTGTTAATTTTTCTTTCCTCACTACCTCCTGGGCTGCCTTCCATTCAAACTTGATGTTAAGTTTTACGAATGAAAAAAATGTGAGATATTTAAAAAAAATTATTTAAAATTTCTTTAAAATATATTAATTAAATTCCCTATATTTCAGGTTGCATTAAATCCTGATAATTCCAGGTTTTCCAGATTTTCCAGGTCTGTGGCCACCCTGCTATATGAAGATGAAATTTCATTTATTTAATCTTTAATCCTCTCTTTTTATTTATATTTTCGGCTCTTCAGTAAAAATTTATGTTTTAAATTAAATACATTACACTTAGTGTCTAAGAAAACTTATAATATAATTGAATACAAATTAATTTAAACACTAGGAATTTACCCGCAACGGCAGTAATGGTTCGATTGTCATAAAGAAAAGCAGCGGCTCCTTTGACTAGAAATCGTTGAGAAAGAATTGACACTTCATCTCCTTCCTTTGCGTAAAATCCAGATGTTTTTAACAAATGAAAATGTTGAAGTCTAGAGGGAGGATCTGAAGACTCCACTGCTATCCGTGCTATTAATAAAAACAAAAGAAAAGAAAATTAATTTAAAATATTGCTCTTGGTAGGGTATTATGGATATTATTTCTAGTAGAAATGTTTCAAGATAGGAAAAAATAAAAAAAATAATCGAATGTTTTCTACAGTTGATTCGCGATTGAATCAACTGTAGAAAACATTCGATTAATTTATGGCAAGCATCTAACATACATGCTAATAGGCCGAGCGCTCTGGACTGGGAGATTAAATATATAACATCTGAGATTTCAAATTCACTTGGTGATCCATCCGAATGTCTAGCGGGCTATACGCGAAATAACGTTGGATTGTAGCTAAGTGGATCACATCTTTTTCTCTCTTGGTCCAGACTTAAGACTCCGCTAGCGTAATCCGCAGTAGTCTCGCGATAAATATCTTTTTCAAATAAGCGCGGTCAAAAACAATTCTCATTGATATATCAATTATTCTTTGATATATTAATTAGAAAAATTATAAAAATTTAAAAAATAAAGATTTATTGCTAGATTTCAACATATTTATGGGTATAATAAAAGGTGGCCAGAAAATCAGGTTTCTGTGATGCTCAATGTCAATTTATTTATTCCATTTTATTCATCATAGGCTTTTAGGCTTAAAAAACACCGACCACTGGTTCGGAAATACTTCCACTGAGAATCTAGTCCTAGAAATTTTACTTACTAAGAGCATAATGCACTTGAGGTGAAACCCGAGGGTTGGCTGCCGCTGCGAGCAACATAAGCCAGCCATCGCAAGTTGTTTGCATATCAATCAACCAGAGTTCAAGATCGGAAGATGAAGCCGGCCGAGCTTCACAGATAGCTTCGGAAAATGCTTCACGAGCCAATCGTTGCAATTCACACTCATAAATTAAACACTCATTGCCGTCAGATGTCAATTGCCAGAGTTGTAAAGTGTGCTCGGCCAGGACAAATACACGCCAAGAATTGTTCACCTTACAAGTGGAAACTCGAACCAGTCTCTAAAAAAGTTCAAAACAATTTATTAAGAAATTAAAAAGTAATATGAGATAATAATAATAATTATTCAAGTTGTTATAGGGAAATAAGGACTATATTTTTTATGCAGATTATTTATATTTTATTGCCAACGTTTCGTCAACTTTGTTGACTTCTTCAGGGCTCAAATAGTTATATATATATAGTTCACTGCATATTTGTCATTTTTATAATAATTACTTTACCATACAGAGTATGGTCAAGTATTGTAATCGTGCATGAAAAAAGTGGTTTTTTCCCTTCGAAATATCTAAAAAACGGAAGAAACTATTATGATTAAAAAAATTGAGCGAAACCATAGCATTTCGATCTACAAAAAAGCCCTAATAAGTGAACATCCAAAAAATTATATTTTTCGAGATAATAATTGTTTTGTCAAAATGTCTATTAGTCTGTTCGTCTGTTAGTTAGTCTGTGCGTTACCAAATTTTTGTCTACGAGCTAGCTCAAAAACTAGGGTAATATCGAAACCAAATTTCACACGTAGTTTTGGTCCATTGAGATTAAGAGGTGATTAGATTTTGGTGCATATCGACCCAAAACTAAGGGGGTGGGGGTTAAAAATAAAAAATCTAGTCCATTTGAGCAAACTCAACCAAATTTTGTATACAAGTTAACTTTCCCTCGCGCCCTTATCACCCCGATTCCGGGCTCACCACTTTTATGCTGACCTATCATTTAACTTTTAGTATATAAGGCAGCAGAGGGAATCCATCTTCAGCCAATACATTATTCGGACCTAGGCTGGAGCCCCTCCTCTGAACAGTCAAACCAGTGCTCACCTATAGCCTGCTAAATTTCAAATCGATCTAGGTTACTATTTCGTGTACCTAGTACAAACGGTATAACATAACCCGTACGGCCCTTCATCTCTATTGATTTTCCGTATTGCTCCCGGCAACTATTAACATTTCGTACCTAAGCCGGTCATTCCCAAATTTACATTATTTTGACTTTTACTCTACGTGTGTTTTTGCGCCTTTCGTATTAAAACATTAACTGTATCAAACTGTGTATGATCTGGTGTACTTGTTAAATAAACAATTAAAAAGAATTGAATTGCAAACCAAATAAACTTTATCAATTATTATTTTCGACAAAAAATGAAAATCTAAGACCTTATACCAAACTCAAATTTTGTATACATAATCAGTGGGACCCCATAAGTCTACAAATGCAAAAACTAACCGCCCAAAAATAAAAATATAGGCCCTTATACCAAACTCAACCAAATTTTGTATACATAATCCGTGGGCCCCCAGAAGTGTAAAAATGTAAAAACTAACAACCCAAAATGGGGGGGGGGGGGCAAAAATGAAAATATAGGCCTCTTGATATTATAAATGTTGTATAAATAATCAATGGGCTCCCAGTAATCTAAAAATGCAAAAACTAACCCCCATTACATGATTATAACTAATTTTATTAAATATTAAAAATAAGTGAGGGGCCAGGTTGTATGGTAAAGTCAAGTTGATGGCCACGAACGAGTCAATTTATTTTTTATTATTGTTTTGTTATATTTAATTCTATTTTTAACCGACTTCAAAAAAGGAGGAGGTTCTCTATTCAACTGATTTTTTTTTTTTTTTTTTGTGCCTATGTTACCTCATATCTCCGCCAATTGTCAACCGATTTTGAAAATTTTTTTGCATTGGGTCCAGTCTAGCTTCCGATTGGTCCCATTTTTTTTCGTTTTTTTTCATAAGTATTAGACCTTTTTTATTAGGTTTGTTTAGACCTAACCTCTTTGTTTATGAACCGATTTCGATGGTTCTTTTTTTATCCGAAAGGGGCTGTCTTAGGGATGGTGTCATATTAATTTGGTCAAGTTCTGATGATATGATCACTATTAATAACATCACTAAAAAGAGAAAAATAAAAATAATTTTTAAGAAAAAAATAAAAACCGACTCTCAAGAAATTAAATGCAACAAATAAAATACACTAAAAGGTATAAAATAATTATTATCTTATTTAGTTACAACTAAACGACGAAATATTAACATGAAATTACTTTTTGAAGTCGGTGCCAAACATATACCTTTTATGAATCGCACTCGACGGATCTTACTTAGTACGTTTGGAGGGTACGCTCGCTTATAGGTATAGTTTGTTTGGCACCGACTTCAAAAAGTAATTTCATGTTAATATTTCGTCGTTTAGTTGTAACTAAATAAGATAATAATTATTTAATACCTTTTAGTGTATTTTATTTGTTGCATTTAATTTTTGAAGTCGGTTTTTATTTTTTCTTAAAAATTATTTTATTGTATTATCTTTTTGCTCCAGGCGGAGAACATCCTCTGAGCATTCAATAATTATTATTATTATTCAAATTTTAATTCAAATATCTTGTATATTCTCACTGATTCCGGTGATGTTGAAGTTCCTCCTGGAAGTCCACCAAAAAAAAGCGATGTAACCCGACGCCCAAGGCCGCCTAGCCATCCATGGGGTGGTCGTAATACTCTAGCATTAATAACATGACGACCAGCGGATATGGATGGTTGAACTAGCAACAAAGTGCAAGTAGTCGTTGCTAGAATACATCCAATCGTAGAAATTGGCGTCAAGGAGCAACATTCCTGACCGTGAAGTTCACATGTAGTTTCTATACTAGATCCTTCATGAGCTACACTTGGCCAATAACGTACAGTGCCCTCAGGGGAAACTGCAATACAAGATGGTACCTAAAAATAAAAGTAGATTTATTAATACAGGAATTTCTAAATAAAAGTCAATCTGGCCACCTTTGCTCAGCCCCTATTAAGTTTTAATTGTAATTTAATATAAATATACTGAGAGCCATAGGATCTACTAAAGATGACGAAAGTCATGATTGAAAGATGCCATACAACACTAATTGTTGGAAAGATGTTATCCAATTATTTTATTTACAGTGAATACAAACATAAGACCTTGGGCCCCACCTAGTGTTGTACATCACTTAATCAAAATATTTTTCTATTTAATATATTAAGTGAATATATATCAAAGAGAGTTATTTTTTGACCGCAACATTTTTAAACAAGATATATATATACGCTAGACCACTGCTGGTTGAGGCTATGGGGTCAGAAAAATCTTAAATCTGGACCAAGAGAAATGAAAAAGATATGATCCATCTAGGTGTGATCCAGCATCATATCGCGATTAGCCCGCATGATGATGGATCATATCTTTTTCATTTCTCTTGGTCCAGATTTAAGATTTAGCTGACCCCAATAGCCTCAACCAGCAATGGTCTAGCGATATATATATCTTGTTTTAAAAATTTCGCGGTCTAAAGTAACTCTCTTTGATATATATTCACTTAATATATTAATTAGAAAAATATTTTAAAAATTCATTATTTCATACACAGAAATATATAAATTCAGATATTATTATTACTTAATATCTGACAAAAATTACTTGCATTTGATTCGCGAATGAATCAAATGTAGGAAACTCATGATTCACTTAATTAAGTTTCTATAAGTTGAAAAACATGACAAAATTGGCAAAAAGCCTTTATATATATTATAATTTGTGGATCGATCTTAAAATTTATTAAGATTTTTATTTATTTACATATCGAATAGCTGTCGATTGTTTGATTTTGGTAGAATCTAGTAATCACTAATCAAAAGTGAACTTGAATATAAAAAAAAAACAAATTTCGATTTTAAAATGAAGATAAAGCACTAGCACCAACACCACAATCTCTACTAATTATTAAAATGAAGATCTTTCTTTGACAGAAATTTAGTAGATAGTTTTTTTTTTTTTTTTTTACTTAGGGAAAGTGGTGTAGGTTTTAGGTGAAACATGATATTAATTAATAAAGTAAAGGGTGTGTAGTTTCACAGTGAATGAAATAAAACTCAGAGGTTTATACAAACTTAATATATTTCGTCCATCATCAGGCCATGGCATGAGCTATATATAGCGCAATTTTTCAACGTTGGATAAGCTAATTTTTGCACTTTTCTTGCATCTGGCCCACTACAGGTACAGGCAAGGGCGGATCCAGGAATTTTTTATGGGGGGGGGGGTGAATGTATTATATATAAGGTGCCCGATGTATATAAGATCTACTTTTTATCTCGGAAGTGTGCCGCGATCGAATTGCCCAAGCGGGGGGGGGAGGGTCAGAGACGCCGCCCCCACCACACACACACACACACATAGAACTTTATTTTCAATTTTAAAATTTAAAAAAAAAAAATGTTTTTTTTGCCAGGCACGGGCCTCTATGGGGGGGGGGGGGCGGTCTCCCCCCCCTGGATCCGCCCTTGGGTACAGGCCGACTACTGGAGCGTTTACCTTATGTAGTTTATTATATATTTTTGTTATTTTTTTACCCTAAGAATTATAAAAAATATTGTACTTTTTTCCTTGTACCTAATCATTGAATTTAAAAAGTTTATCGGGGCCTATACATTTTGTTTTGCGAGGGGGCAACGAAATTCTAGTTACGTCACGGAGAACAATCTATGGTTTTTCTCTCATAAAACCTATTAAAGTTTGTCTGGAATGAGCCAAAGTTATCCAGAATGACTGAATGATTCAGTTTTGCAATTAGTGATATACTTGAGATCCTTCTGGCAAAAACACAGTAACAAGTTCGGCTCGATGTGCAAGATCTGTTGGAGGTAGTGTTAGTTCTCGGCATTGGCCGGATCTTCGAAAGGGCCAGATGAGTAGCCGACGTCCACTAACAAGCCAAACATGGCCAGCAGGACCGAGGCCTACGGTGACCAGAGTTGAACCTAAAAGAGATTGAAATTAATAATTTTTTTCAAGATTTTATCGTAATAAAGCAGGTAGAAAATAGAACGAACGATCATTGTAGGCCAGAGCCTCGTTGACAAGTACTGGAAGAGGTGCTCCGTAAGTCTCCACCACATGATAGGGGGTTTTGTAACCAATTGAGATGTTATTGTAGTAGAGCCCCGTCCAGAGACGCTAAAACGTCTAAAAAATATATAGGATATAAAAATATTAGTTAATAATTAGTAGAGATTGTGGTGTTGGTGCAAGGTGAAACATCTTTAATAAAGATAAGAGTAAATAAATATTTCATTAAATTGAAGGGTTGGTTTTGTCACAAAAATAATAAAACAATAATTTTAATAACTAAGTTCTGGAAGAAAATTAATAAATAAATATTATATTTAATATTGATTTACTATGAGTTAAGGATACTAGGTCACTTATTTCACATTAAAATTAAAAAATTAAAAGATATAAATTTTTTTTCTTTTTCAATATATATATTTCGGGCTATCAGCCCATCTTCAGGAAGTACAGAAAGTAACTCAGTTACCTAACTAAGTGACCTAGTATCCTTAACTCATAGTAAATCAATATTAAATATAATATTTATTTACTCTTATCTTTAAATATTAGTTATATTAAAATGTTAGTCATCAAGTTTGGTGATTTTGAAGGTTTTTCGAATGTCTGCTATTAATTTTCTTGGAAAATGTTCTTTTTCTTCTTAGTTGATACCCCATTATTATCATTTTTTTACTTTATCGTACAGGGTATGGTCAAGTATTGTAATAGTGGATGAAAAAAGTGGTTTTTTCCTTCTTTTTTTGAAATATCTAAAAAACGGCTGACACTATTTTGATTACAAAAATCGCTCTACAAAAAAGCTCTAATAAGTGAACATCGAAAAAATTATATTTTTCTAGATGATAATTGTTTTGTCAAAATGTCTATTAGTCTGTCCGGTTGTCTGTTAATTAGTCTGTGCGTTACCAAATTTTTGTGGACGAGCTAGCTCAAAAACTAGTGTGAATATCAAAACCAAATTTCACACGTAGTTTTGGTGCACTGAGATTAAGAGCTGATTAGATTTTGGTGTATATCGACCCAAAATCAAGGGGGGTGGAGGGGGGGTTAAAAATTAAAAATCTAGGCTATTTGAGCAAATTCAACGAAATTTTGTATACATGATCAGTGGGTCCCCAGAAGTCTAAAAATGCAAAAACTAACCACCTTCCCATACATGATTATAAATAATTTTATTAAATATTAAACATAAGTGAGGGCCAGGTTGTATGGTAAAGTCAAGTGGATGCCCACATCAGAACACGTCAGCTTATTTTTTTAATAAAATTGATGAGAGACGGAGTTACACCAAAGAGGTACATCATCTGCCTGGGTTGGCCCCTCGATCGTGAAAAGAATTTTGCTCATATTATGATCTACCCCAGTGGCTCTTAGATTTTTAAGCCGCGACCCATATTTTGAGAAATATATTAATGTTGCGACCCAAAAAAAAGCCAAATTTTTAGATTACCTTTTTTTCAAATTCATACTTGAGAAATTTTCTCCAATTTTAAAATGATGACCTTTTTTTTTACTCAGATATAAATTTTTTTTAACATTTAAGTTTAAAAAAGATACTTTTCGATCTAAGGAAAATTTCAAACTAAAAAAACAAGAAAAATGAAATATACTATAAAAAGAACCTATATAACGAAAACATTTTTTCTGGCACCAAAATTAGGGGGGGGGGGGGGTCAAAAAATAAAAAATCTAGGCTATTTGAGCAAACTCAGCCAAATTTTGTATACATAATTAATGGGCCCCTAGAACATTAAAAATCCAAAAACAAACCCCCCAAAATGGAGGGGGGGGAGGGTCAAAAATGAAAATCTAGGCTCTTGGACCAAATTTTGTATATATAACAGTGGGCTATCAGAAGACTAAAAAGCAAAAACTATCCACCCAAAATGGGGGAGGGGGGGGGGTTGTAGGGTCAAAAAATTAAAATTTAAGCCCTTGTACTAAACTCAACCAGAAGTGTATGGTAAAGTCAAGTGGATGGCCATATCAGAACGTGTCAATTTATTTTTTTTACAAAAGAGGTGACTCTACACCTAGTTTACACCAAGTTTTATAAAAATATCTAATGCAGTTTGGGAGTTAAAAAAAATCTTTATGAACCTGTATATCAAAAATAAAGCAAAAAGGGACGAATGTTTATAAGAGCTTTTTGTCTTAAAATCATGCACAGATTCAATATTGACATTCAATTATGAAACACCCTATATAAAACTGCACTAAGAAGACCCTCGCTGATTTGGTTTATTCATGAAATATAATCCTCCCAAAAAATTCAATTTAATCTGTCTATGAGTGTATGCGAGGGGTGAACCGCGACCTAATATGGTGTACACCTACTTCCACTTCCAAGTAGAAGACAATAGATGAAAGGGCATTATCTAATGAATTCCACATAATTTCAAAGACGAGTACACCCAATTCCAATCGCGGTTCACCCGTCGAGTGTTTGTTTATTTCTATCAAGGAGAGGGAACACTCATTGATTTCCCCTTGAAGATTGTCCTTTCCTTAACCAACCGTTAAGGCTCTTGAATTCGTATGCATTTAAAATACATTTCTTTCATTTTCAGAAACGTAATCTAAAGAAAAAACCTTCAAAATCACATAATATTAATGAAATCGTACTTTAAGTAAATAAATATTTGATTAGCATTATAGTAGTGTTAAGATATTTATTCTAATATAATTTATTTACCCGGAGGCTTTTTTGGCAACAGAAGGTAACAGATTTCTACGACTTGTTGGCAAATTTAATTTACTTCCATTTCTTGGGGAAAAAGGCGAGCCGGTTAAGCTGTAGTTTCGATCCATCGTTAGAACAAAAATACACACACTTTTAATCTAATAAAATATAAGAAGAGGAAAATATTATAAATAAAACCAAATTCACATTAATAAAATAGTGAGTTAAATAATTAATAAAAAAATATATAAGATTTTATATTAGAATAGAATACTGGTTATTATTGATGAACTGTCTAAAGAAATTCTCCCTCGTGTTTTTGTATTTGAGAGCCATCTGTTAGGATTTTGACCAACTAAGCGTATTGGCGGACCATTTTGACCCTTGTCTTTTTGCCTGATGGGGTGGGATCAGAGCTGGGCAAAAAATACTTTAAAATCAACTGAAACAGTTCGCTGCTAGACTTTATCCATAGCCATTTGAAATATTAATATGTTTATTCCTTTATTATTAATCAGATAAAAATAATTTGCTCTTTTTGTAAAGTACTTGCTTACAGAGGCGTAGCCACGAGGGGGGGGGGGGGACCCCACAAAGGCAGGGCTCAAGGGATGAATAACGGCAACGACAAACCGTTTCTTATGGCAAACTAACCGTAATTAAATATATTTCATGTTTAATCAAGAATTATGTTCTTTTTCAATTTCTTGAAGTACCTATTTATTTTAATAATTGGAGATTGACACCCCCGCCCCCCATGAAAATTTTCTGGCTACGCCACTGCTTGCTTAACCTATGGGCTGCAACCCAATTTTGGGACCCCAAGCATATTCTTTGGGTCGCGCAATGTCGTTAAAAAATATTTTACCTCCCAGACAGAAATGAATATTGCAGCAATATTGCATCAACTATTACATTGCAGGGCATATTAGCCGAAACATTGCAGCAATATTGCCACTTCAATGTTGCCACTGCAAGTATTATGCTACAATATTCCAATGTGTCTGGAGCTACTATATTTATTTTCAATAACTTTTTTTTTGACATTTCCACTTAAATTGACAATCTGTCAGTTAACATTAAGTAAATGGTTTATTGAATCTAAAAACATGTAGGAAACAACCCAATAGTTGTAACCCATCTCTAATAATTACATTTAGCAATGTATGAAATAAACTTTGATTCAAGTCACTAAAACCTTGTAGGTATATCACTGGGTAAACACTTTTAAGTCTGTCTTTCACTAGGGTGGGATAATAATAACTTTAAAAATATATTTTAATTTATTCAATACTATTAAAAATGAAAATATGAAAAACACGTACTTTTTCATTAAAATTTTCTTGGATAAAAAAGCCGCCTTGTTAAAAAAATATATATAATGTTAAAATATGAGTTAAAAAAGTTAATTATTGTAAAATTGAAGAAAGTATGATCTACAAAAAATTAATTAAAAAAATATGTCATTTTTGGGAGGGGGGGGGGGGTCGCGAAATGAACATATTTCTCAAATTTCGTGTCACAGTCTTAAAAAGGTTAAGAGCTACTGCTGTAGAGTAAAGAACTTTATGTAATTTTCTTAATAAAACTTTATATAAACTTTTTTGAGGTCCTTTATGCTACTTAAATAGTAAGTACCTACATTAAATTTCATTAAAATTGATTAAGCAATTTGAGAGATATTCCCCCCCCCCCCCCAAAAAAAAAACTAGAAAAATAGTAGGATAAAGTACTGTTGTGTTAACTGAAGGTTTTCTACATTTGATTCAATCAGGAATCAAATGTAGGGAATTTTTGTCAAATATTGAGTGAAAATAATATTTGAACTTATATATTTCTAACTTGAAATAATGATATTAAATAAATTTTAATTTTCTCATTAATATATCAAAGAATAATTGATACGTCAACAAGAATTATTTTGACCGCGCTGATTTGAAAAAAATATATTTTTATCTCGCGAGACTACTGCGGATTACGCTATTGGAGTCTGCGGAGAAATTCCCTACATTAGAGTCGCGATCGAATAAAATGTAGAAAACCTTCAGTTAATTAATGGCAGGCATCTAACATACATGCTAATAGATCTAGCCCTCTGGACTGGGAGATCGAGTATATAACATCAGAGATTTCCAATTCACTCGGTGATCCATCCGAATGTCTAGCGGGCTAAACGCGAAATGACGTTGAATTGTAGCTAAGTGGATTACATCTTTTTCTCTCTTGGTCCAGACTTAATACTCCGCAGACTCCAATAGCGTAATCCGCAGTAGTCTCGCGAGATAAAAATATCTTTTTTCAAATCAGCGCGGTCAAAATAATTCTTGTTGACGTATCAATTATTCTTTGATATATTAATGAGAAAATTAAAATTTACTGTTGTGTTGTTGTATGTTTGTGAGCCGATATCTATCCAAAACTAAACAACACTTCAATTAGTTACAGTAATGGTATGATTTAATTTAATTCTAATTGGTTGATTGGTGTGGAAAAAGGTAAAATAAATATGTATCCATCTCTACGGACTAAATGAAAAAATCCCCCCCCCCCCTCCCCACCCCGATACACTAATGAATTTGTAAAATTGAGAAGTGGGCCAAATGTAATAAAAAATTTTATAATCAGCTGCCCCACACCGAACCCTTATAATAAAATAATTTATGATCATCGCCCCCCCCACCCCACCCCCAATACACCACTGAAATTGTAAAGATATAAGAGTTTTTCAGTTCTTCTTGAATAACACTAAAACAGCTTATCGAATCAAAAAGATATCTATTAAATAAATTAAAGCTCTTTAAATTTCGCATAAAATCATAACAATTTTATCTATTTAGATAAAGTAGAACCGGTACTAGCGCCTGTCAAAAAACAGCCCCAGGAATCACTTTTGAATTTCCCAAAATCTCGTAAATTTTTCGATTTTTCCCTATTTTGACCATGAAGGAGCACGTTTTCTACAAAGATCACCCCTATACATTTTTAACTAAATTAAATTTGCTACAATGTCAACAAAGTTTCATCTTAATTGGATAATCGTAACCTGTACCGCAACGAGGTTGAAATTTGCAGTTTTTTGCAAAAAATCTCAGTTTTTCCTTCATAAAATGAAAACCACTCATTCAAGAAACTTGATTTCTACCTCATTCTCTATGAAATTTTATTGACTTGAACGCAATTACTTGGACCAAATTTTTGTTAAAACTATTAGATTTATAGATATACAGCATTTTCCATGACAGGACATGATCTGAATCCCCAAAAGTTTAATGGAAAATGCTGGATATCTATAAATCTAAGAGTTTTATAAAAAAAGTGGTCTAAATAAACGTTCAGTCAACAAAATTTACTAGAGAATGAGACAAACATCAAGTTTCTAGGATGAGTGGTTTTCATTTTATGAAGCAAAAAACTGCAAACTTCAACCTCATTGCGACACGGGTTACCATTATCCAATTAAGATGAAACTTTGTTTACATTGTAGCAAATTTAATCTAGTTTAAAAATGTATAGTGTGGTCTTTGTCGAAAACGTGCTCCTTCATGGTCAAAATGGGAAAAAATCGAAAAAAGTCAGATTTTTATTTAGGGATATTCAAAAGTGACCGAGGGACTGTTTTTTTAACAGACGCTAGTACTAGTTCTATTGAACCTAAATATATGAAATTGTTAGCATTTTATGCGCAATCTAAAGAGCTTTAATTTATCTATGGATATCTTTTTGATTTGATAAGCCGATTTAGAGTTATTCAAGAAAAACTGGAAAAAACTATGAAATTTTCTCATTTTGCGTAGAAAAATTTCCACAGATTTTGGGGAAAATTTAGGGTAGTAATATTGGAGTACCAATAAAGGTACTCCAGCAACAAAAACTTTACCGGGAATTATTCCTGTTAAAATCGTCATTTGCCTGGACTATTAATTCGTAAACTATTTATTTTAGACATTTCCCTCATATTAACTTTTCTGTTGGAAAAATCGTCTTTAATAAAAGTCATTATATAAACTTCTGTACCTGAAGGGTTAGGCAGTAATGGTGAAATTTATATGGAAAATCAGATAAATACAGCTCTTGTTCTTCTTCAGATATTTATTGATAATAATTCGTTATTTCATTTTCAAAAATATTCATCAACTTATTTCATAGAACTGCTAGTTCTTCCACTTAAGCTGGTTCAATAAAATATATTTCAATTTCTATAGAGATATTTTCTATTTTTGTTCCGTAGCTTAGCAATGACAATTTTGTACTAAAAATATAGACTAAAATATTTCATTTCATGAAAAAATAAAAATTTCCAGGTAATATATATCTGTTTTTATTAGTGATAGTCAGTGGGGTAGCCAGAAAATGTTCATGGTGTGTGTGTGTGTGTGGGGGGGGGGGGGGGGGGGTGTCAATCCTCAAAACAAAATATTTAGTGAGAATTTTTTTTTAAAAAAGAAATAGTCCAGTTAAATTGTGTTTTTACCCCTAAAGTTTTAGGGTATTTGTTATTTCTTCGACATTTTTAAACTAGATTAAATTTTCTACAATTGAAACAAAGTTTCATCTTTTTTTTTTTTTTTTTTTTTAATGATATTGATGTAAGAAGGAGATACACCAGAAGAGGTGGATCCCCTAAAGGCCTGTATGGGCTGGCCCCTCCATCGTGAAAAGAACAGAGTAGAAGGAAAAGAAGCCGGGATCACGAGCCAATCTCAGAAACTTAGATACAATTCAATATCCAATTTACTAAGGTTTTAGGGGCTTCGAGCAGTGGTAAATTCTCCGCGAGATAAATTCGGTTAAATTTATCTCCCACTTAAATCTTAATTGGATAATGGTAACCCATGCCGCAATGAGGTTGAATTTTTAAAAACTGCAATTTTTTGCAAAAAAAACAACGCAATTTTCCTTCATAAAATGAAAACCACTCATCCTAGAAACTTGATTTCTATCTCATTCTCAAGGAAATTTTATGCTTGAACGTTTACTTGGACTATTTTTTGTTAAAAGTCTTAGATTTATAGCTATACAGCATTTTCCATGACAGGAAATGATCCATTGTTTCAAAAAATTGCAGTTTTTCCTACAAAAAATGAATTAAATCACTCATCCTAGAAACTTAAGAAGCATTTTCCAAGACAAGATATGATCCGAATCCTCAAAAGTGTCAAGGAAAATGCTGAATATCTATAAATCTAAGAGTTTTATAAAAAAAAGCTGATCCAAATAAACGTTCAAGTCAACAAAATTTCCTAGAGAATGAGATAGAAATCAAGTTTCTAGAATGAGTGGCTTTCATTTTATGAAGGAAAAACTGCGATTTTTTGCAAAAAATTGCAGTTTTTGAAAACTTCAACCTCATCCCATTAATATGAAACTTCATATAAATTGTAGCAAATTTAATCTAGTTTAAAAATGTATAGATGGTCGAAAACGTGCTCTTTCATGGTTAAAATTGTGAAAAATCGAAAAAAAAATGAGTTTTTGCGATTTACGGAAAAAGAAAATATTCAACAAGCGATTGAGACCGAACGATTGGTCGGAGATAAAAACATCAATAATAAAATTTGTAGGAAATTTTATGAAATTTCATTTTGAAATGGAGGCTTATTTACGAAAAGTTGATAATTTTCGAGTTATCAGCAAAAAACCACCAAAATGAGATTTCTTTATATTTTTTTGCATTTTTGAGAATGTTCCGTCACGAAATTTTGTTAGGAAACCGCAGATTCGGATTCAACATACCTAAAAACATATAGGATCAAGAAATCAAAACTACCCCAAAACTTTACCTGGCCCTTTAACACTAGAACGTCCGGACTTTCAGATCCCCTAGAACGCCCGGATGCCGTCAATTTGACGACTTGCATTTTTCAACACTCAAACTAAATAAAATCATTCTGTTTCCTTTTATTTAATATTTTTTTATTTTTTCTAATAATAAATATAATTCTATTATCAATTTATATATTAAAAATACATATTAATATATTACATTTTAATAATCATTATGATATAAAATGAAAAATTAACATGCTATATTTATGGAGTATTATCATTAACAAAACCAGTAGTTCTATATTATATGTTATTATTATAAATATTATATTATTATAAATAATATTGAAATAAAAAAAAACAAATATACGAAAAAAACTCACGAGAAATTGAGAGAGAAATTTGTTGTTGATAATTCTAAGGGCGGAACAAAAATGAAATGGCAAGACTAGGGGCTCGACATATAATATATATATGGATTTCAAAACAGTAGGTTCGCTCGAAACGTTGTAAAATAATAAAGTGAATCATCAAAATATAAAAAAAATTGACATAAAGAAACATAATTTTTTTATTTTACCCCAAGTTTTTCAAGGAAGATTGTAAATTAAAAAAAAAAGGCAGAACAAATCCGAGGGTCAAAAAGGATGGAAATGTTCCAAAAAAGAATGGGAATTATTCGTACTTGAAAAATTAATTTATAATATAAAAATTGGGGTAAAAAAGTGTTGCCGTCAAATTGACGGCTTTTGGGCGTTCTTGGTAAATCCATAATTTTCTCCTAAATAAAAATTCATAGGGTGCTATTTTTTTTATTAGAAAGCTATTCAAAAATGATTAAACGTCAGCGAGTTTCAAAGTTCTAACTTAAATAGTAACGAAATGAAAGAGAAATGAAATGTAAAAACCGTCAAATTGACGGCTTCGGGCGTTCTAGTGTTATTAAAGAACAATTTAACTGGACTAAAAAGGTACTTCAAGAAATTAAAAAAGAACATAATTCTTGATTAAACATATGAAATATGTATATTTAATTACAGTTAGTTTGCCATAATAAACTGTTTGTCGTTGCCGTTACTCATCCCATGAGCCCTGTCCTTGGGGGGGGGGTTCTGCTAATCCGTAAAAAAATGTCTGTTCTTTAGAGTTTTATTTGTAGTGTGTTTTACATTTTGTATTATACTTTTTCTTCTTCAAATTTTAATAACTAAGATAAGTACTTAATATATTTTTCAAAATTTTTAGAAAAACCATAAAAATTCTATAGAGGAAATGTCTCGAACAGATGCTAAAAAATTTCCCTTAACTTCCGCTACAATTGCTCGAATTCAAAGACGCGCCCTTTCAAATAAAAATGAATTGGAAAATTCAAACGAAAAACAAAATGAAATTAAATTCTATTTTAAGAATATAAAACCCAATCTTCTGGATTCAAATTCTTCTCAAAACTCAGTTCTTCTACCCAAATCGAGAAGTTTCCCGTCCGGAAATTCTTGGAGGTAAATTCATATTAACATTCTTAAAGGATAATAATACAAAATTGAAACAATTTAGTCAAATTTTCACAGATGAAAAACAATCGGAAGTAACGGTTATTGAACTCAAGAGGAATACTAGTACAAGGGAATTACAAATCGAACCTGAGTTTAAAAAAAACGAATTCGACTCCAGGCTCCGAATAAAACGGAGCAAAATAAAATTTCAAGTACTATTATTATTATTATTATTATTATTATTTTTAAATTAATATAACAAAATAGCGATCAGATAATTCAAAAGGTCTAATTGATATCGGAATAGAAATTCAAAAAAATTATCAAATATTTGCTAAATAATAGATAATAATACCGGCTTTAAGGTGGTCCTTATTTTAGTATTTTCGAATTTTTACGCTGACAGAGGCTCATAATATATGGATCGATATAAATAAAATCAACTGGTAAGTAGTAGAGATTGTGGTGTTGGTGCAAGGTGAAACATCTTTAATAAAGATAAGAGTAAATAAATATTATATTTAATTATTATCGTTTCCGTCCATAATTTAATTTATAATTTGAAAGTTTATATTGGGAATTTAAGGACAAGTTTTTATGTGTGACTTTTTTATTTATCCACCAACGTTTCGTCGACTTTGCCGACTTCTTCAGGGCTTCTATAATTATAAGAACATTCTTGATATTAATTTACAAAATTACAGTCAGAATCCAAAAACAAACATGTATCAATAGTTTACCTACCAAATAGTCATGTCACACATTCGTCTAAATTTTCTTATTACCTTCGTTACCATTGAAGGCCATCAGAATACAATTTTCAAAAGATATTTGGCACATTCACAAAAAATACAATTTTTCTCTTTTTAATAACAACCTTATCAATACAGAACAGAACAGTAATCACTTCTTACAAAAAATAGAATAAAATATTTTTCTTTTTATCCCTATATACAAAAAAAGAAAAATATTTTATTCTATTTTTTGTAGAATGATTACTGTTCTATTCTGTATTGATAAGGTTATTATTAAAAGAGAAAAAAATTGTGTTTTTTGTGAATGTGCCAAATATCTTTTGAAAATTGTATTCTGATGGCCTTCAATGGTAACGAAGTAATAAGAAAATTTAGACGATTGTGACATGACTATTTGGTAGGTAAACTATCGATACATGTTTGTTTTGGATTCTGACTGTAATTTTGTAAATTAATATCAAGAATGTTCTTATAATTATAGAAGCCCTGAAGAAGTCGGCAAAGTCGACGAAACGTTGGTGGATAAATAAAAAGTCACACATAAAAACTTGTCCTTATTTTCCCAATATAAACTTTCAAATTATTATATTTAATAACAAATCTAAATTTATATATACAAATCTTAGATTTAATATTGATTTACTATGAGTTAAGGATACTAGGTCACTTATTTCGCATTAAAATTAAAAAATTAAAAGATATAAATTTTTTTTCTTTTTCAATATATATAATTTCGGGCTATCAACCCATCTTCAGGAAGTACAGAAAGTAACTAATTCAACTTATTGAATAACAGGTTATATATGTGTTTATTGAACAGAGAGAAAGAATGTGTAAATTATTTTAAAAGGACACTTTCTCTTAAGCTATTGTTAAGTGAGAATATCAGGTTGGCGTTTGTTGACATAGGTATCTTTAGATGAAAGAAAAGTTGGTAAGTTCATTGACTTGTGTCTCTAGGTTGGGAATAAATTTTTCGCTTAGATATTAAAAGGTCAATTATTATATTTTGTTTTACATCCAGTTGATTATTGATGATATTTTCATCGTTCGACAAGGCATATTTTATTTCCGTGGAGGGTGGATGCGGTGATGAAATGTGGGTGGGGAGAAGAGTGAGGCGGAGTAGGGTGGGGGTGCAGGGGATGGTGCGGTATTGGGGGTCAAAGGGGCGTGGCTCTGGCTAGCAAGAGGGCTGCCGAAGGCGGGCCTTGCAGCTGGTTTAATAATATAAGATAATGAATACCTTACTATTTCAGCTCCACTATACTTATATTTGTCCCCTTCTATTGTTGGATGTGGAATTTATTATTTATGGCGCTCGCGAAAAGGACCTATAATGACTTTTCAATTCGTAACCGGAGCATTCACAGTATTGGCTAGTTTCATTATTTGGCATCAATATCGAAACACAAGATATCAACCATCGGAAAATAAGGCAATTATATGGAATTTATTCTTCTATCTATGACATTTAATTCATAAACTATTAATATTAGAAAAAATTAATTTTGAATAATTTATTAAATTTCAATTAATTATTAAAAAGTACACTGAACACCGATTGATGCTCGGTATTGTATGATCTACAACTTTTGTATTACTCTATTTTTACGATAACACTATACCGTTTACGAGAAAAATGCGAAAAACCGATATTTTTGAACTTAGACCTAAATTTTTTTTTGCAGAGATCGGGAGGATGGGGATTTTTGATATTTCATTTGTAATAGTGTATTTGAGACCTGTACCAATTTTCAGCTCTATGCCAATTATTGTAAGCTTAGCATTTGTTTTTTGGTCTATTTTGACTGGACTTGTAGCTTCCTTGCTCTCTTCGAAGAAATAAAACGATTATTTTCTTGTCTAACAAAAATAGTTTTTATTTATCTCTTCGTTTTTACAACAAAACTTCTTTTTTTTATTTATTTTTCTTAACAATCGTCTCTGTTTACAAATATTTTGTTTTTATATATATCATGTTGCCATCTTGTATGACTTAGCTACAACAGACTAATTGCTGGAATTCTTTTTCACTTATAGATATTAACATGGCCATTATTCTGACGAGATTAGGTTATTATCTAAATTCCTTAAAGGCACATTTGCGCAAAATATTTTCAGCATTGTAAACATCTATTTACCACCAAATTACATACAAACCCCTTTGCCATCTAGTGATTGAAACCCGCTTTCTAATTTCTCGCAACTTGAAACCTTCAATCCTTCACGACCATCTTCTACAGGACGTAGACCGACACACAGCCTAAGCTTTCCACTCTTATTTGTATAGGGTGGGGCAGACCACTTTGCTCATTTAAAAATTAAATTAGAAAAAAGTATCGATATATATTTAATTCTTTGAACAGTATCAAGTACAACGTTTAATTTTATGTTTATACAGTTTTAAAAATGATATTAGGCAGATGGCGTCCATTATTTTAAATAAACTGAGTCATCTCCTTGTGGGACGATCTGCACTGCCTGATTTAGCCCCCGCGACTATTTTTATGGGGCTATCTATAATCACTTGTCTACAAGGATTGTCCTACGACTCTGGTTCAACTGAAGAACAACATTCGTTAAGCTGTCGCCAACATATCCGTCGATATGCTGTAAAGAGTTGAACGAAACTTCCGAGTTCGATTTACGCAGTGTATTGAGAATAATGGACGTCATCTGCCTGATAAAATGTTTATCTTTAAAACTGTGTAAACATAAAATTTAAAGGTTGTATTTGATGCTTTCAAAGAATTAAATATTGATGCTGTACAAAGCACTTGATGTATTGTTAATCGTTCTATTGTTTATATTTTTATTTATATGTTTGTTGATGTTATTGAAAATAAATGTTTTTGAATAAGATTACGAGTATTAATTAATATAATCGTAATATTGGCGCCCGAACAATTTGAAAATGATAAAAAAACCTAGTGGACCACTGGCGAAGAGGAATAAGAAAAATGATTTTTCGGATATGGAAATAACGAGGGAGGAGATATCGAAGATCAAGGATGATATAAAAAAAGGTGAGCATAGAGTAATGGATTTGGGAGAGGAGGTGAATAAATTAAAAAATAATTTTGAAGAAATAATAAAAAAATTAAAGGATGATTTGGAAGAGGAAAGAAACAAGAGGATAGAATTGGAAGAAATGATAAAAAGGGAGGAAAATTCGGAAAAGGCTAGTGACTTCGAGATTAATAGGAATATTCAATTAGCAGAAGTGGGAAAATTCCTTCCGGTATTTAGAGCACTCCCAGAGGAAGACCCGAAGTTGTTTTTAAGAAAGGTCGAGAATAATCTATTAAAATATAAAGTACCGGAAGATGTTTGGCTCATGGTGGTTTCGGGTCAGTTGTTAGATAAGGCCAAGACATGGTGGCGGGTGGTGAATCAATTTCCCGCGTTGGATTGGAAAGATTTTAAAATGAAATTTCTCCGAGAATACGATAGTTTAATCGTAGTCTCAAAGTTAAAGGTTATGTTTTATGGGGAGAAACAGAAAAGGGACGAACCTATAAGGTTATTTATTGAGAATAAGATGGCTTTATATAAGAGAGTTTTTCCGGAGGAAGATGCTGGTTCAATCCTGCAAGTTTTAGTGGAGATGATTACTCCACGTATTAGATCGTCCATTAGGGGAATGAAATTCACTGATATTGAAGGGTTTATGCAGACGGTAGAAGAAATAGAAAGGGATTTAAAGGATGTGGATAAAGAAGAGAAGACAAGTCCCACTCAGGATACACGTTTTTGTGGATTCTGTAGGCGGGAAGGACATGGGGAAGACACTTGCTTCAAGAAGGGAAACGAGTGGAGGGGCAAGGAAAAAGGGAGTTCCTTGTCCAAAAAGCAGTAGGATTCCCCAAGAAAGTAGGAATAGAAAGTGAGATCGCTAGTCATATTATTTGTTGTGTGGAATAAATTTTCGGAAATCATTAGGCCATCAATGAAATTACAAATAGAGGAAAGTAGAAGGGCATTAACTAATGAAGATGATTTAATTCCGTACTGGTTGAAGGAAGTCAAGGAGGATGAGTTGAATATAATGGAAGAGGAGAAACTGGATGCTGGTCAGATGAAATTAAATCAAAAGTAAGAAGTTACTTCATCAAATAAAATTATATTTAGAAGAATCGATGGATGGAGCAAAAAGTTATTGAAAATGGTCAAGAAAGGGGAAGGTTAGTTAAATATCATTCGAGTTATTTTAAACCTAGGAAGAAAGAAGAATGATCCTGTGGGAAGCTGCGTCCGTGTATCTAAGGAGGGAGAGAATTGATGCGTACAAAGCTTACTTGATGTATTGTTAATCGTTCTATTGTTTATATTTTTATTTATATGTTTGTTGATGTTATTGAAAATAAATGTTTTTGAATAAGATTACGAGTATTAATTAATATAATCGTAATAATATATATCAGCGTTACTTTTTTCTTAATTGAATTTCTAAATAAACAAAGTGCTCTGCCCACCTTATATAATGTCTACCTTAATTTAGATTTATTTGTATTTTTAACATAAAAAAGTATAATTTTTAATTCTTGTTTTATATTTCAGGTTGTAATAAATGCACCGGGTGTGATCAAGATATCGAGATTCTCTCACAGCTTCGCATGCCCTTCTCATCGGTTTCACCGTCTTCGGCCAAGGTGTGAGGACGCATGGACGGCGCTGGTGTTCGTCGGCTGCCGTAAACATGAGCCGTTTGACATCTCCAGGGTGCTCAAAGACTCAATATTATTCAAATGGATATCACAAATAATAGACTCTAATGAAAAGCAAGTGGAACGAATTCATGTCTTGTTTGGAGAACTACCTGGATTACGTAATTGGAATTATTACACTCAATATATATTAACTGATTTGACTTTGGGTTATTTATAGTGAAATTTAAAAATTTGTTAAATTTTTCGGTAAATTACTACTTTATCCTGTTAATCATAGGCCCTCTTCACACTAGGCAATTCCCAGGCGACGCAACCGAAACTCGAGTAACCTGGGAGTATCTTACAATCCACTTCCAATGTTAAGTAGTGGGGAGACACAAACGGAGCGATTCACAAGAGACACGTGTCCAACGCGTATTCTAGCAGTTTCAGGCAACTTGCCAGGCAGGATATGCCCGTCAGTTGAGTCAAAAATTGACCTAAATTCAAATTTCAAAAAATATCGGTTTTTCGGATTTTTCTCGTAAACGGTAAGTGTTATTGTAATAAAATGAAAACCACTCATCCTGGAAACTTGATTTCTATCTAATTCTCTAGAAATTTCATTGACTTGAAAGTTTACTTGGACCACTTTTTTTGTTAAAACTATTATATTTATCGATATCCAGGATTTTCCACGACATAGAATGATCCATTATTTTGCAAAATATGTATTTTTCCTTTGTAAAATGAAAACGGTTACTCCTAGAAACTTGATTTCTATTTTACATTCTCTAGAAAATTTTTATTGACTTGAACGTTTATTTGAAACCACGTTTTTGTTAAAACTATTAGATTTTATAGATATCCAGCATTAAAGCAGAATCCGCAAAAATGTAATGGAAAATGTTGAATATCTATAAATCAACAGGTTTTATCAAACAAGTAATCCAATAAAACCTACAAGGCAACAAAATTTCTTAGAGAATGAGATAGGAATCAAATTTCTGAGTGGTTTTTACTTTATGAAGGCAGAAAACTGCGATTTTTTGCAAAAAATGTGCGGCTTTTACGTCTCCAACTTTTGGAATCCCAATATCTCAGGAATAGTGATCCGTAGAAAAAAGTAAAATATAATTGTTGTAGAGAATTGGATGATCTACAACTTTTGTCTAAACTATTTTTACGATAACACCTACCGTTTACGAAAAAAATGTGATATTCCGATACTTTTGACCTTAGAACTTGGATAAATTTTTTGTAGAGTTCGGGAGGATGGAATTTTTGATATTTCATTTGTAATAGTGTATTTAAGACCTGTTTTTTGTGTTTGTTTTTACTTTCTCTCTCCAGTATAAATGCAATTTTTTAAATCCTATTTTTAGTTTATAAATATTTACATTATAATAATAATTTCAAGGACTCACTGCCCTAGTGAACGGTGTTCGATTTATCGCTATTGGTGAATTTGCCTGGCAATCTGAAAATTTATATCAAAAATCAAATTAATATCAATTTGATTGGCCCATTACAAGTTACTCGAGCGCTATGTCCTTTGCTTCGATTACATCAAGGTATGTCTGTATTGGTAAATGGTAATTGTGTTGCCATATGGTAGAAATTGTAACTTACGCAATTGAGTCGCTGTCACAAATGTCATATGCATATTAAAGAATATTAATAAATAGGTATGGTTTTGTTTATATGTCATTTAAACACTGATTAATAAAGTTGTCAGAAAGACCCAATTGAGAGGTGAGATTTCACCACCAGTTAGCGCCATCTGCAATTTTCAGCTACCAGCCATGAACACTAAATTTAGTCACTGAATTTTATGCTACATTTAATGTGTCATCCACGGCAACTCAGAAATTATAAACATGAATTTACATTATACCGTTCTCCTGCCTAGATTTGCTGTTCTCTCAGCCACTCAAGGCGCTCTGGATATCTCAATTACTTCCCTCAAGTAGAACAATGGAAATGCAAAGTGCCTGTCATAATCTATTTTAAAAGTAAAAAAAGTAATTCTATAAGTAGCATAAAAAATAAATATAATTTTTAATATCATGTGGAATTCATTGTAATTTAAAAAAAACTATTGCTGAAATTGTAGGCTCAAAAATTTATGAAGCATGTTTTATTAAAGGAGATGAGACAATGAATTTTGGTGGTACCAGTATTTTGCTAGAAAATTTTGCTGATATTGGCTGATGTCATCTGTTTTGTGCTGTTTCTGAGACGTATTCTGTGTTCTTCTGTGTCAGGAGCTCCTTGTGTTGTAGACTTCAGTTTGATTCTGTTATCAGAGGAGTTTCTCAGACTTCCAGTTCTGCTCGGTGATGTTTCTTGTTTCACCTGTCATCATGTTTCTTTTCCTATGTATCAAATGTGGTAGTTTTGTGTTCCTATTTTTGGCTATATATATTGGCATGTTTCTGTGACAAAATTTTGTTTTCTGGTTGATGCTTTAGTTTTCTCAAAAAAAATCCAGCATTTCTTCTGTTCTTCTGTTTGCTGTATTCTTCTGTGTCATTTTCTGTGAGAAGCATCTATTGTTCTTTGGTTTCTTGTATTTGTTAAATGGCGTTTTTCAATTTCATGTGCCTTTTTGTCATTCTTCCACCTTTATTTTTTCTTCTTATACACAATCTTCTGTAATTTCTGTGTCTTGTTCTTGTTGAGCACTTTTGCTTGTGCTTATTTCTAAAAATAATAAAAAAATTGCATCCACTCTTCTTGATATGCTGTTGGTATCCCATTGGCCTTTAACCGTCTTCTTGACTTCTGTTTTGTATGTGCCTTTTAAAGAGCATTTTGTCAACTTGCTTGACTGATATTTATAGCATAATTGAAAAAACTTTATTGCTGTTTCTCTGTGGGCAATATCGCATTTATATGTGGTGAAAGACTTAACTTGTTTCTTCTTGATTTTTATTTGTTTTCTCTATGAAAACATTTCATTTGACTAAATTCTTGTAGGCATGTCATGTCCCATTTAACTTGAAACTTTGTCAATTTTAATCCTGTTGTTATCATTTATAACCCATCGATAATTCGTATATTGATCCGCAATTGGCACCTTTGTTTAACAGCAACTGCATCTGAATACATATCATCTTTAACGCAACGTTTTACTAGCTTTCGTTAACGCCTGATTTAGCTCTTCTTCTAGTGCCACGCTTCTGGCCAGCTGTAATTTGTTTGGTTTTACGATGATTTCAAAATTCGATATTTCATTTTGAAACTTCGCCTAGCACTTGGTTGTTACTAAAATGATATTCTAAACGTAATATTGTAAAATTTCATCATTACCTTTTCTTTAATTTTTGCTTTTCGTTTAAATTTGAAAAATAGCTGCAAAACTACAGGCAAAAAAGCGAAGATTCAACGACAACTCAACAACATCAATAACCTGTTGTACCTGCATCTTCAGTAGTAGTTTCCCAACTGTTCCACTAGCTTCGTTTTACTACATATTATTGATTTTCAAACAAAATTTTAATTTCTTCTTTTATATTCTGCTACAATGAACATGAAACATATTTAATATTTTTTTACTAGCAGAGTACTGGCGTATACTAGACCTTGTTTTTTCGTGTATGTGCTTTAATTTATTTAACAACGTATTTGATTTCATCGTTGTTCCTTCAAACGTGCACACTGTAAGCTTTCTGTAGCATCTATATATTGCTGGAGCTGGGCTTCTGTCGACTGAGTGTGATGATTTCTGTTCTGTGGTGTCAAAGAGCACATATACTTCTTTTACTGAAGATTTGTTTGTCTAGTTTGCCAACTAATGAATCACGAGCACACTTCCTTGTTTCAGAGGCGTACCAGTTTTTGTCATGATTTGTTTGTGTCCTTGTAAATTCTGCATCGAGAAATTCAAAGAATGGTTTTGGTCATTGGGGTGATTTTTGCACACCTTGTTGACTTTTTGAAACTTGTTAAGCTCCAATTTTTGATATTGGTCTATTATTGATGAAAGAGATAGAATGTCATGTGCAATTTACTAAGCATTTCATTATGCAAATTATTCATTCTTTGTAAGTCATGATTTCTGTTAAATTTGCCTTTAACACCGCCACCGTATATATTTCTATTGTCGCTATGCTTGGCCTACCCATTTGTATGCCTTTCCCCTTGCTTTTCTTTTAGTTTTCTCACTGAAAATCTCATACCTGATTTTAAATAGGCATGATATAAATATCAGCATCATTTTCTGCTTTCCCTTTTGTCCTTTTCTCAAAATGGTCGACGTTTGTTCTGCTTTAACCGCTGTGACTTCTGTTTGTCTCAGTATAGTGCTCTTTAATTTGTGAAGCTTTATTATATCTCTGGGCTTTTAGCAGTTTTATTTTTAATGTTAGTAAGTCTAATTTCTTCCATTCTTCAGCTTCTTGCCCATTTATTTGGCTATGTCTAACTTGCTTCTTGTTTTCATAATAAGCTTTAATATGGGCTTCCACGATACATACTGTTGTCTCCATAAACTCTGTCTTTCTATAGCTTTCCTGATGATGTAAATGAGAGGACACCCTCTCCACTCACTCCCTCACCTTGACACTAACATGGCTTTCAAACATAACATAGTGCATTTCTGAAGCCTTTAACATTTAATTTTGCAACCGTTATTCTCTTGCTGAAAATCAGAAAGACAATTAGCTTTTAGACTGGTTTTATGCGTTTGACAGTATTCTTGTTATTGGTCTGTTGGTAGATGTTTTTGTCTGCAAATTGTCCTTTTTCCATTTTAGTCTGAAATTCTAATATGTAACACTTTAATGTTCCCATTTTTCTCTTTCTGTTGAGAATTTTTGTTATATTCAGAAGCTTTAGGTCTGCTGTTGATTTATATTTTGCCAGCTTGTTTCAGTATAAATGGAAATGTTTTTCTGACCAGTATGTTGAAATCCATGAAAATAAATTTTACTTTTCTGAAAGAACGGTGTCAGTTTTATTCTCTGTTTGTAAAAATAATTCTGCACTTTTGCCTAATGTGTTGATTTTAGGTACCTGTTAACAACATGGCGTCATGCTCCTGGTTTTGGTGAAATGACATTCAGCTATTCTGGATTTTTGTTTCTATTAAGATGTTTTATTTGTTATTGCAACTAGTTTTGGTTTCTTCTGCACATGTGTGTAACCAGCTGTATTGTCAATGGCATTTATTGCTATTCTCCCAAAATTGCAACATTTTGTGCCCAGAGTCTTCAAAGTTGTCTTCATTCTTTGTACTAGTTTTTAATTTCTTCTTGTAGATATTTTTAGCATTTTGGGTTTTTTTTTCTGTGTGTATTCTATTCTTTAATAAAGCTTTAGACTAATGGTATGTGTAATCACATCGATTCTTTTATTTAATAAATGGCTAAATATTTCTTGTTTATTTTATTCATGTCATCTTTAATTTCATTAATTGCCTCTGTTATTTGCATCTGTTATCTTGAAAACAATCTATTGCCATTCTGTTCTGATAGTGAAGAATAGCATGGTGATGAGCAATTTTGTTTTTGTATGAGTATATTCTTGGCTTTATTTAATTATTTTCTCTTCTGTTGCCTGTCTCTGTGACTTGTAAACGCTCCATTATATACACTTTTCTGCAGCTCGATTAGCTCTGTTTTGATATTTTCTGTTGGCATCTCTTGATGCATAAAATCAAAGCATCACTCCATATCTTATAACCTTTTACTCTTTGCTTCAGCCTACTGGCTGTGTTTTTGCTTTGTACATTTATTCCTGTTCTGCTAACCATTTCTGCTTCATTCTCTGCTATAGTATTGTTTTTGCTGCATTTTGAGGAATTTAATTTGTTACTGATATTTGTGAAATGTTTGCAGGCTCCAAATATCTCTGTTTTCAGCAGTATTCTGCTTTCAAAATTCTGTTGCACATACCTTCTTTTACTGACTTCATTTTATTGTTGAATGGTTTTAAATGTCATGAACTATTTCTACCCAGCTGCATCAGATAAGAAAATTTTGGTTGCCATTTGTGTTTTCTGTTGGTGAAGAAGATATTGATGTAAAAATAAATGGTACACTTTGAATACACAATATTGATGGTTTTCTGAAATAAAGTAATATGAAACTTAAACTCTTGTGAACATATACTTTTGCTCTTTTATTTGCTTGGTCATTTAATGGTGTGTTTTGAAGAACTGTTTTTATTGGTAACAATGACCTTTCACCAATTTGGTCAAAGAATGGTACCTTATTTGCTTTTGCCTGTTTTGTCATTCTGTAAATGTGTATGTTTTAGAATATTTTGTATTCTGATATTGATACATCTATTTATCAATATTTGATATAGTATAATATGTGTTTAAACACTATTTAAAGATATTTGTACCTTTTGATCTCTGTTTTGAATAGAATTTTAAACGTCTTGTAATTGCTTTGGGCTAACACTGATTTTGGTATGTTTTTATTGAAACGTGAATGTTTTTGACTAATATGTATATGTGAGATATTCTCATGTCTTGACTTTACCTTTGCCCAAGCCTGTAGATGGTTTTAGTCGCAGCACAGACTACCAACAGTGTATGTTATTATCCAGTTTAACCTAACTTGCATTACCGTTGAACATTGCTTCTTTGAATAAGTAAGTATATGAACATAGGTATAGCATAAAATAATCCCAGTGATGTTATTCTCTATTTACTTATAATGGCTCTTTTGGTTCTTGGCTATGAAATAATTAACTATGTAAATGTGTGTAGTAATCTTTTTAAAAATGATATAGTTTTTGTTTATGTAATTTGTGGATAAAGAATTTTTGTCTTTTCTTTGTCATTATATTTTTGCTATGTTGATTGCTCTTGTATATAATGGCTGTGTATATGTCTTTGTGGCATGTTTGCCACCACAGTATACTGTTTTTTGGTTTGCTAATACTAGGCCTGCAGAAAATAAATTCACAACTTGACACCTACCTGGCATGCAAAAAAATGTATTTTTCCTTGTTTATTAGTGGTATCAAAACTGTGAGGCAGAATGATGTGAACTATCCCACTCCCTCGTGATGGTAGTTGTGTACCTTTTAGGCTGTGTCCTGTGCACACAATGGTTTCCTGACTTCTTCCTAACACTAATGCCTTTACCCTGCCACATTGCCAGGCAATTGTTCTGTTAATGGACTGTGATTTTTAATAACCTTGAATGTCATCACAAGTATGAGCACTGTGACAAAGACCTTCACAACTGTGATATCTGTTGCTAGTACCACTGGCATAATAATGTAATGATATTTGTAAAGAAATAAATGCCATGAACTTTAAACAATACATTGCTTGATACCCTCAAAACACGCTCTCCTTCCTACCCACTTCCCTGCCCCATATCCTACACTTGCACTCCAGCGTCTCTGCCTTCTTTGCTTTTAAATTTTCATTTCTTGTATGTCTGTATTCTGACATATGTTTGTTTTACTTTGCCGCCACACCTTAAATTTTGCCCGTTTTCGTTGGAAACCGGTAAACACGTAAATGAATCAAACCGCGTTTTCAATCGGCTAATGATTTCTGTTGCACCGACTAATATACCAGCTTCTTTGTCTTTGTTGCTTAGCTTGCACTTCTTAATGATTTGGACTTGTTCATTCAGCGACTCGTAACTTGGTACGCACTTGCGCACGCACTTTGCGCTTGTAGTTCTGGCAATTTGTTGTTAATTCATCCCATTTGGCATTTGTACTTCGTTTCTGGGAGGTAACATACTAAGCTCAATTCGCGTGTCTTTGTTATAACTGTTTTTGTTAAAGCATCACGAATAGCAGCATACGCACCTGTTCAATTGTAGTTAGTGTTCTAATCAATCGATTCGTTCTTATCATTCGTTTCATCTTTTCTTCTGAACGTTCGTTTTAATCGCCATGATAGCTCTTCTGTATTGACTATAAAATTGTTTTAATTCGTAATTGGCAACCAACATGTTATGGCATGTCTGTTTCTCTGACTTTTATGATGGCATTTTATTTATGTCTGTATTTGCCTTTAATTGAAAAAATCCTGTTATGGTGGTGAGCTTTTACGTAGTTACAGACTTGTGTGATATGTGCTCTCTTCAGGCTTTATTAATTTGTTTTATCATGATGAGCATTTTTAAAAATAGGTAAGAGCCACTGCTCTTCTTTTTTCTTCTTATTCTTATGAAGCTTCTTAACAATTTTTGTAGCTGATATTTGACAAAGTAGGCATCCTGCTAATTGTGTTGAAGGGTGTGTTTCATTTCTATTAAACTTTCTAGCTATGTGTCCTATAATGACTTAATGTATTTTTGCATTACATGACTACGAAAGTCATTGTTTTCATGTTGTTTTTGTCTTGGTGTTTGAAAATCTCTTGCCTTTGTCAATAATATATATTGCATTTTAAATATTATTTTTTTTATTTTGCTTCTCTATTGACTATTTGCAGTATAATAACTTTAAATGTCAATTTGTTGAATGTGGTACAATCTTTCTCTTCCCCTGGATATAAGGCTCCAATATGGCTATCTGGAGACTGCATTTGGTCTGGAAAAGGTTTCTGAATCTCTGGGATTTTGACTTGTGTTGGATCGTACCGCGAAGAAATGGAACGGAAACGTTCAGGGGTACGATCGTTTCGTTTTCTATTCTCCTCGTCTTTTATTGACAAATTATTTTCTTTGATAAAGTTACAGAAGGAAGGAAAACTGGTAACATTTGGTTTAACAATTTGCTGTTGCATTAATTGCAATTTTCTCTTGAACGCACTTATTTTGTCACACCAGTTGAACACAGAATTGTTACCACCTTGCAAACTCATCAATTCCAATAAAGTATTACTACACAAACAATGGTTAAGAAATTCCAAACTAAAATATTAAAATGCATGGACTATTAGTTATTATAGTCATTTCTTTTCTTTTTTCGTAATACAGATTTTTAATGGATTTTTGTTTTAATTGTAAAATCATTCGTGTACCGGTAGCTGCTTGTCCGTGTACCAGTACTGGTATGCGTGCCCAAACTTGGGTACCACTGCTCTAGTAGATACGACTGCGATTATTGTGTATAAGGAAACGTTCAAGTATCATGTAACATATACGTATACCCGGGGGAGAGGTTAAATTAAGTGTTACTAGTTTATTAAATTGATGAGAGAGGGTATTAATACATTGTTATGTATAGCTTTAAGAATTTTAATAAGTTATTGGTTTTAAATATTTAAAGTTATAAAAATAAATTAACTTTTTCAGTTACAATTTATTCATCTTATAAATACTAATATATAAAATAGACTGCAACGTAATAGAAGGATCATTAATCTTAATATTAAAAACAATACATTATTCTTCGTAACAAGCCTTGAAGTGGGGGAAGGAGGTCACCCAAATTTCTTGGTGCGTTAGGATAGGACACTGGGGATCTAAATATTGTCAAAAAACGTTACGCGTAGATAGCATAGACGTCCAACTTAACATCGCAATACAAATAGTCAATTTTAAAATTTGTTGAATTAAATTATCATAATTGGAATGAAGAAGGCGATATTTTTTCAAATGCACAAAAGAAGCATTATAATAATTATTTAGATTCCGCGACATTTCATCCCCCAACAAAATATCCTTCAGAGAAAATATCTCATGACAAAATAACCCTTCCCTGCGTGAATCTTATGAATAATCCAAATCCACTCCGGTTCGGTTAATATATATTCAGTTCGGCTCGGTTGGGTTCGTATAGCTCCTTTTCGGGCTGGTTTTTAGACGGTTCGCTTGGCGTAAATGCCAGCCCGAAAAGGAGCTATACGAACCCAACCGAGCCGAACTGAATATATATTAACCGAACCTCCGAAAGTTTAGGTCCGGCGGGGTGTGTTTGGGGCTCCCATTTTTTCCTAATCAAACACATATTGAAAACCGAACAGCCAATCGTCGGGCAGGGTGTCTCTTTTGTATTCTCCCTTATACTGGGTAATATTTTGTCGTCAGAAGATATTATGCCGGCGGATATTTTGTCCTTGGGATATTTTGTCGGGGGCTGAAATGTCGCGGTACCAATTATTTAAATCAAGGAAGTTTTAATGTAAATATTTTTCTATTTGATTTTATTTTTATTTTTGTAAAATTGTATTTAAAATATTTTTCTAGAAACTCTAAAGCAATCAAATATAGTAATAATACTACTACAAAGAAAATATTATTAAATCAATTGAAACAATTAATTTTTCGTCTTTCCTCAAATAATATAAATAGACGTAGAATTAACACCAAAGGTAATTTTTATAAATTAGTGTTTTAAATATAAGAATTATAAGAATATGCTTAATCATCATATTGATCATTCATTTAAATTTACTTTCCATCAAAACACAACGAGAAAGAACATTTCTATTAGTAGGTACAGAGATATTTTCCATTAAAAGACTTCAATGAATTAAAACTTTTAGGAAAAAATTGCAAATTCCTTCTAGAAAGTGTTTCCCACCAAATACCAGGAGTGGTGAATTTGCTATTCTATTAAATGAAATTATAAATTCTCTATAACTTCATACTATATCATCTTTTATCGTAATTTAGGCCAATAGAGTTTAACCGAATGTTTTCTACATTTGATTCAATCACGAATCAACTGTAGGGAATTTTTGTCAAATATTGAGTGAAAATAATATTTGAACTTATATATTTCTAACTTGAAATAATGATCTTAAATTGAAAGTAATGGAAGGCAGCCCAGAGGTAGTGAGGAAAGAAAAAATTAACACATATAAAATAAAGTGTAATTTATTGAATCCTTCCTCCTTTCCTTTCAAACCGATCGGTTTCGGAAGGAAGGAAAGGAGGAAGGATTCCAATAAATTACACCTTATTTTATATGTGTTAATTTTTTCTTTCCTCACTACCTCTGGGCTGCCTTCCATTACTTTCAATTAAAATTTCTACCAGTCCGTCTCTCTCCAGAGAAAATTTCGTTGCAATAATGATCTTAAATAATTTTTTTATAATTTTTCTAACTGATATGACAAAGAATAATTGACCTATCAATGGGAAGTGTTTTGGCCGCGCTTTATTTGAAAAAGATATTTTATCACAAGACTATTGGGGATTATGCTATTAAAGTCTGTGGAGTCTTAAATCTGGACCAGGAGAGAAAAAAGATGTGATCCACTTAGCTACAATCCAACGTCATTTTGCGTATAGCCCGCTAGACATTCGGATGGATCACCAAGTGAACTTGAGATCTCAGATGTTATATATTCAATCTCCCAGTACAGAGCGCTCTGCCTATTAGCATGTATGTTAGATGCCTGCCATAAATTAACCGAATGTTTTCTACATTTGATTCGTGATATATATATATATATATATATATATATATATATATATATATATATATATATATATCTTTTTCAAAGCTGCCAAAACACTTCCCATTGGTAGGTCAATTATTCTTTGTCATATCAGTTAGAAAAATTATAAAAAAATTTACAATAGAGTTTATTTAGTATTTAGAATTTTTTTTAATCATTTTTACTGTGATTTTTTTCGAGGGCTTTTTCAGAGACAGGCTGGGCCCAAGCAGAGGACAACCTCATTAATTTCTCTTTATCAATCAACAATTCTCCTTCGCTTGGCAAAACAAAATCTTTTCAATTACATATTTTTCTATTTGTTTTTCATTAGTTAAAAATTATTTTTTTATGATCTTATTTTTATTATTTCCTAGGAAGTTTTCAAACCCTGGCTTGTAAGAAAATCTTGTCACCGGCTTTAGAAATATACCTATGTCCTTGTTTTATGTTTATTAGCGTCTAAAATCAGGTCCTGAGTTGGTCATGTTTAAGTATTTACCTATCTAGAAAACATTAGGAATACAGTAAATATGGGAGGATATTAAAATGACACCTTTTAGTATTATTTTTGCGCTTTCTGTACTTGAGCGCCAGGCTGATTAAGCCTTTAGCTCAGGCTGGCCCAGAGCGGCCCTTCTGGTATTCACTAGAAGAACCAGAAGGCCAGACCATGCCTGGGCGCAAGTATATAAAAAAATCACTCTCCGGGATGAAACTGATGTTTCAACCAGAAGCAATAAATAAATTATTATTATTATCATTTCCATCCATAAAGTGTAGATTCATTCATTCGTGAGTGAGTGCTTCTAGAGGACGGTCGACTCTCTGCGCAGCGCTTTTTAAGATAACACTTTTGTTTATATTTTCTTTATCTTTTAATATTTTTCGATTTCTTTAGTTTTGTTTTGCTTTTTTACATAAATAGTTTTTTTAGTTTTTATTATTTAGTTAGCTTTAGTTTGTAAATATTTCTAAATAATAGTTTTTATTTGTTTATGAGGTTATAGCAGTCCGCGTAACCTCCCAATGGACGGGAACGAAGTTTCCCCTTCCAATTCGCTGGCCCAAGATCGGATCCCAGCTAAACGTTTTAAACCATTTAGTGATTTATCTGATGATTCACTAAATAATGAAAACAATTTAATTAAAAAACCTCTGCCACGTTTTCTTGTTTTCACTCACGGTGAAAACGGAAAAAATTTATCTAAAATTTCCCCTTTTTTAATTAATAAAGTTATTACAAATTCCGCTGGAAAGGTAAATAACATTAAGAAACTTAGAAATGGAACAGTTTTGGTTGAAACAGCAAATGATAAACAAACTGAATCTCTTTTTAAAATTAAACAATTTTTACCGGAAATCCCGGTAACAGTTCAGCCTCACTTCAAACTTAACTCATCAAAGGGTGTGATATTTTGTCCCGATCTTGTTGACATCTCGAAAGAGGAGATTCTTTCTGAACTTCAAAATCAAAACGTAACAGATCTCCATAAAATTACTCGAAAAGCTCAGGACCAAATTACTACAACCCCCTTGATTGTCCTCACATTCGGCACCCCTACCATTCCTTCAACAATTAATGTTGGATTTTATAGGCTTTCCGTAAGAAAATATGTACCACCCCCTATGCGTTGTTTTTCGTGCCAGTTATACGGGCATACCAAGGGTAGATGTTCCAAAACAACCCCTATTTGTGGTTTCTGCGGGCTTGAACTCCACCCTGGCACCCCGTGCTCAAGGACTTTTTGCACCCCTTGTAACAATGATTCTCATCCTAGCTTCTCTCGTACATGCCCCAAGTTTGTTGAAGAAAAAGAAATTATTAATTTGTCAGTTGATAAAAATATTTCATACTTTGCTGCCAAAGCCCAATTCGAAAAACAAAAACTATCGAAGAAAACTTCCTTTGCGTCTGTAGTACAGACTAATTCAAGTTGCACTTCTTGCGAGGAGCTCAAACAAACAGTTAAAGTCCTTACTGAACAAATAGTAGCCCTCACAAGTAAAATTGAATCCCTCACTGCAGCCGACAAATTAAATGAAAAAAAACAAACAGTAAGTATTCCAAAAAAACCAACTCCTTCGTCAGGACCTATCGCGGCCCCTATCGTTAGTGCATCTCCTTTAACACCAACTACCAATGGCCAAGTCCTTCTTAGCCTGCCAACCTCAAGTGAAGATGAAACCCCTTTATCTCAACGAACTTCCGCAAGGAAAAGAAATAATAAACCAAAGGGGCAGAATCGAAACGCTGTCTCTTAGTGTATGTTTATTTTTATTTCTAGCAAAATGCGCATTTTTATTATCATCGCTAATCTTATTTATTATATTATTTTTCCTTTCTTCTTGGAACCTTCTAATAATTTATCTATTTGCTTTTTTATCTAAATATGGATAGTAATTTTATTATTCAATGGAATTTGAATGGTATTTTTAATAATTTGGAAGAACTTAGATTATTAATTAAAGAATACAACCCATCGGTAATCTGCTTGCAAGAAACCCATTTGAATAATAATAAATTTTCTATTAGAGGTTTTAACGAATATTTTAAAAATAACGATATAGGACAAAGAGCGAAGGGCGGGGTAGCAATCCTGGTTAAATCTGCTATATTTTCGCAATCCTTGTCCATTGATACAAACCTTCAAGCCATCGCAGTCCGTATTTCATCCCCTTTATCTTTAAGCCTATGCAGTGTATATATCCCTCAAGATCACCGTTTTTCTAGATCTGATTTGGAAGATTTGGTTATTCAACTGCCCCCTCCATTTCTTCTTCTGGGCGATTTTAACGCCAGAAGTTGCCTTTTCGAAAACATTCCATCATCCCCCAGGGGAAAAATAATCGAGTCTTTTCTTAATTCCAACAACGTGTCGGTTTTGAATAACGATTCTCCAACCCATTTTAGCACTGCATATGGTACCTATTCAATCATAGATCTTGTTTTTGCATCGCCGTCTATCCAAGATAGATTTTCCTTCAAGGTACATCCTGATCTATGTAGTTCGGACCACTTTCCTATTGTTTTATCAGACAACAGAAAAATTCCTGTTACCCGAACACATGCGAGGTGGCTGGTCCGAAACGCGAATTGGCCTCTTTTCGAAAGACTATCCTTTTTAACCAAAGCGATGATAATGAAAGCGACATTATTTTAAAGCTAGAAAATTTTAATAAAAAAATAATTAAAGCAGCCGAAATATCTATTCCAAGGTCGAAAACTAACCCTAAACGCCGTTCAGTCCCTTGGTGGTCAAAAGAAATTCAAAATGCAATTAGGGACAGGAAAAAGTCTCTTAGGCTTTTCAATGCTTCTCCTAATACACAAAACTTGATAAATTTTAAAAAACATAGGGCTCGGGCAAAATATTTGATAAAACAAGCAAAAAAGCGTTCATGGGAAGAATATATTTCGACCATTTCGTATTCTACTCCCAGTAAGGAGGTTTGGGGTAAGATAAACAAAATAAAAGGGTCCCAGAATTTCTCGGTTAGACCTCTTCATTTTAATAACAACCCCGTGTCTAACCCATATGAATTATCGAATATATTTGCTCGACATTTTTCCAACATTTCATCCTCACAAAATTTTAATCCTCGTTTTCTTAACATTAAAAATGCATCGGAACAAATTACTTTTAATTTCAATTCGGACAATTCCGAAATTTATAATAAGCCTTTTGGCTTATGGGAATTCGAATCAGCATTAAACTCCTCCAAAAATACCTCTCCAGGGCCGGATGGTGTTCATAATTTAATGTTGAAACATTTGCATCCGAATTCAAAATTGATTCTTTTAAATATCTTAAATGAAATTTGGAAAAATGATTTGTTCCCTAGTCAATGGAGAAAATCAATCCTGATCCCTATCCTCAAGGCGAATAAAGATTATAAAGACGTTACGAATTATCGGCCCATTTGCATGACGAGCGTCTTATGTAAATTAATCGAACGAATGGTGAATAAGCGTTTATGGTGGCTGCTAGAGAATAAACGCCTTATTTCTAAGTATCAGTGTGGCTTTCGCCAAAATCGTTCCTGCCTCGACCACCTGGTACGTCTTGAGGATTATGTATTAAAGGGTTTTGCAAACAAACAGCACACAGTTGCCGTTTTTTTCGACCTTGAACATGCTTATGACACAACGTGGCGTCACCAGATTCTCCATAAACTTAATAATTGGAAAATTAAGGGCCATCTTGCACTATTTATTCGTAATTTCCTCTCAGACCGTCTTTTTCAGGTTCGGGTAGGAAATACCCTATCTCGAGTAAATACCCAAGAAAATGGTTTGCCTCAGGGAAGTGTCTTAAGCACCACTTTATTCGCTATAGCTATTGATGACATTTTGGCCAAAATCAAATACCCAATCCAAAAGTCTCTTTTTGTTGATGATTTATGTATTTATTATAAATCTAACAATATAAATAACGTAAAAATTAAACTGCAAACGGCAATAAATGATATTGACAATTGGGCATTTGAACACGGCTTCAAAATTTCAAAAATAAAGTCTTCCTGTCTGCATTTCTGTAGACTTCGTTCCCTTCATGATGATCCTGTTTTGACACTCGACGGGAATTCGCTTACCTACTATGATCAAGTAAAATTTTTAGGCCTAATATTTGACAAAAAGATGAACTGGAGAACGCATGTTGATTATCTTGTAATAAAGTGCCTTAAATCTATGAGTCTCTTGAAAGTCCTTGCTGGTTCTCATTGGGGGGCGGATTCCACCGCACTCCTGAGAGTTCACAGGGCTATAATAAGGAGCAAAATTGACTATGCTTCTCCAGTTTACGCATCGGCTCGTGACAATGTCTTAAAAAAGCTTGACTCGATTCATAACATGGGTATTCGGATCGCATTAGGAGCCTTTAGGACTAGCCCTATAGTTAGTTTGCTAGCCGAAGCGGGTGAACCCCCATTAAGAATACGAAGGGACACTTTATCTTTAAATTACTTATTAAAAATCTATTCACTGCCAAATCACCCGTCATACAAAATTTTATTTGCAGTCACAAACCCGAACAAATTCTCAAAACCTAGATCTACCAAACCACTAGCTGTAAGAATGAAACATTATATTGATACCTTTGATGACACTTGTAAACACCAGGTCGCTTTTATTAATGCCCCCAAACCCCTTGGCTTATAAAAAAGCCTGCAGTCATATGGGACCTGCATAAATTTAACAAACAAAATACAAGCAGCGACATCTTCCAAACGGTTTTTCAAGATGTCATCAAGAAATACCCTAATTTTTCGCTTATTTTTACTGATGGGTCGAAATCAGACAATAAAGTAGGTTGCGCTTTTAAACTCGATAGCATAGAAAGGAAATTCAAGCTGCCCGCCATCTCCAGCATCTTCACTGGGGAATTAAAAGCTATCGAGTTAGCGCTCTCCTTCATAAAACGCCATGGGTTAAATAAAAGCATAATCATTAGTGACTCTCTAAGCGCCCTCCTTGCCTTGCAGGGGTTTAATCCTCCCCATCCTTTGGTCCAGAGAATTCAATCCCTGTATGGGGAACCGCCGGGGGACGAATGTGAAATTCTTTTAATGTGGGTGCCAGGACATAAGGGTATCGTAGGAAATGAGGCTACAGACCTTTTAGCTAGAATGGGAGCCAACAAGTCGTCTGTTGACTTTTCCCAAACCTTTCTGGAGGACTCCTTAAGGTTTTTCAAAAACCTAATCAAGAACACCTGGACCAAAGAATGGGAGAGGGAAAATACTCTACTCAAAAGAGTCAAACCTAAAATTAGTCCCCTTCCACTATATGCTAATATGCCTAGAAGGATGCAGACTATCATAACACGCCTCCGAATAGGGCATTGCTTCTTCTCTCATGGATATTTGATTCGGAGAGAGGATCCCCCATGGTGTGCTACTTGCAGTTCTAGAGTCACAGTGGACCACATCCTAATTGATTGTCCCGTATATAGTCTAGCTAGGACAGAATTTAAAATAAAAAACAAGACTATCCTAAATCTACTAGGAAGTCAAGAAAATTTTGAGAATTTGTTCGGCTTTTTAAATCGAATCCAACTCCTTAATTTGATTTAGCTTGTATTTTATTCTTTCTAGTCATGGCCTAACTATGGGCAGTCTTACTATCTGTGATATTATCTATTTTGTTGACTATTCTATTTATTATATATTTGTTATAGAAGCCTCTTTACAGCTTCACTGTCGTATTGTTATTTCTTATATAGTTTATCTCTTGTTGAATTTTTTATACATTTATTTTAGTTTTCTGTTTTTCGATATAGTTTATTTCACATATCTATTAGAAGCCCCTTTACAGCTTCATTATTGTATTGTTATTTCTTATATAGTCTATCTCTCGTTGGATTTTTATACATTTATGTATCGTTAGATATATGGAAGTCCAAAAAAAAAAAAAAAAATAGAGAATATAATAGAAATCCTAGGCGCTAATGACCTTAGCAGTCGATGTGCCTTTAAACCCCCAAATAATAATAATA